>JAHNEJ010003144.1:0-249086 GCA_022559845.1 Amorphophallus konjac
GTGAAGAAGCCTTGTGTCACGGTGCGGAAGTGAGACCGCCAGTCTTCACGTTTCTTCAGCCACGGAACGCGGTTCACTACAGTACCACCAAAGCCTAACACGTCGGCTATATGGTGAAGCGGGCTTTGTTGGAAGAGCTTCGAAGCGGTTGGCATTCCCTCGCGGTGGTCGAATTTGAAATGCAAATCCAGCCAGCAATTTAAGACAAGTGCACAACCAAATGGAGGCTTACCCAGGCTCGAGGCAGTAAGACCGCTGTAAAGATAGGCGAGGACGGCGGGTCCCACCCTCTTTCCACGCCAGATCCCGCAGATAGCACCCAGTTGGTCTTCCTCCACCATGTTGTCTGTATAAGGGAACAAGAGAGCACCCGCCAGACAAATGGTGAACCCCTTCATGATTCCCTCCAAATAGTCATCGTCTGGTGACCCTCTCAGGGCGTTCATGACCCACTCCGCAAGCTTTTGGAGATCGATCCCCTTCTGAGTACGAACCTTTCTAGCTGCATCGGGCGGCATGAAGCTTCCAAGGACGCTTTCAGAAGTACCCCGTGTCAGCATCCGCATAGCCTTCACCTTCCCGTCGCTCTTGAATTTCTTCAAACCAAGCAGAAGTTCCACCTCCTCGAGGAGGATGGTCACCTCGAAGGTCGGGAAGACAAAAGTGTGGGTCTGGGGATGCCAGACCTCCACTAGCGCGCCCATAGCCGCCCAGTCCATACGAATCTTCTCGTAATGCTTGGCGTGAATAAGGAGCCCTTGCAGATGCCACTTCGAGAGTACGGCCCTCATGCCAATGGAGATATTGGAAGTCAGCTTTGAAAGCCATGGCAGCTTGGAAAACTTCCTCGGGCCTGGAAAGAGTGGATATGGCTGGAAAGACGAAGAAATGAAGGAAGTAAGAAGAAGGTTCACGTACAGAAATTTGAAAAGAGTCGGCTTACCATATGCGACATGATCGTCCCACTCAGATGACCCTCGAGGTCGGAAAGTCGCCTAATCTCGCTGCTAGGCTTGCTCCTCTTCATAACGCGGGAAGACTCTCCTTCCATCCTGAAGATCTCTAGATTCTCCTCTCCTTCCTCTCCTGAGCTTCCAAAACCCACCTTGGTGCATTTGAATGAACTAGCCTAAGGGGAGTTCTTATAGGAAGGGAAGGGTGCTACAGGACAAAACATGTCACATCAGTGGTCATTGTCAAGATTTTGTCTGGATCTCCTTCGAACTGTGGTGCGATTCTGCTACCTTTTGATGTTGCTAACCTTTGCTGGCCTGTGCAGGTTTTACTAACGGACGTCTTTGTCCTATCTCCTGTCCCACCTTTCATTGGTTGGTCCCACCATGTCATGCATCATAGTATACGATACCTACGCTACTAGAGCATGTCAAGGACCTTGCGGCCCGAACGAATCTGGGATTTGAGTTCCCCTTCAACAAAAACGGTGATGATCCCGGAAGAGTTTGGGTTGTACGGATAGGCCGTCAATCTGTGATAGAATGGGGACGACGGTTCCATTCAGTGAGTTGGTGCGCGGATAAACGGGCCCCAGCCCAGTATCAGCTCACCGGGTCGGTATCCTGACCCGTTCTTCACAAGTTGACAATATTATCCTTGGCTATTTTCTATTTTTGTTTGTTTTAAATTTTTCTTTAAACCCAGCATGCATTCATATAGGACTTTGATTTATTGCGGAAGATCATTCAAGCGATTCGATTGTGAAAGCCGTTGTGTTTCAATTCCTACAAATATGAGATATTCCACTCTGAATGAAATACTGAGTTTCTTTGAGACAGCCCTACGCTGCTCTTCCAAAGGAGACCCTTGTTTGGACAGACCCTCAGATATTCCTTTACATTTTTGACCCACCTTGGCCGCAGCACTTCCACATTGGCTGGTAACCGCTCCCCAAAGGTGAAACCTCCGGTTTATGACCCAGGTACTTCCACACCGAGAAGTTGGTCTTCTTTTGTTTCGTGCCTGAGTGCACATCTCACCCTCCCTTATTTGATCTCCGTCCAAGCGATCGTCAATATTTGAAAGACCTCCTTCAAGGTCGCCTCATTGAAACTTCAGGAAAGATTCCAAACAGTAACGTCACAAGCGTGTCTCATCACACCTTGGCATCAACTTATCAGTCCGCTCCCACTTCATTTCAGTCCACTTCGATACCATTCCACTACGTGTCGCTCCCTTGCAAAGCAGACGCCAAGGCGGGGCAGCTGTAGACACGCCATTCTTGACGTCTCATAAGAAAGTCTCATATTACTATACGACGCCCCGCGATGGCCTACGCATTTCGAATCGCTCGAGTGCTTCCTTTTCCTGAGTCTTCTTCCGCCCTTTTCGGCATCCGGAATCGTCCCGTCACGGCATTCGAACGGCATCAACACCAGTCGAACGCATCAAGAGGTTCCGGAATCAAGAAGGGGGTCTGCCAGGCGGCCACCGACGCCTGATCCAAGGACCCGGGTGGGTCTTAATGGGGGCGTCCAGGCCCCTGGACGCCCCCATGATTTTGATTTATTTTATTTTTTCTTCAGGGCCCAAAATTAAATAAATAATAAAAAAAAAATAATAAATTAATGGAGGCGTCCAGGAATTTGGACGCCTCCATAAAGAGAAAATATAAAAAAATATATATATTGCCAGTTGGCATATAAAAATAAAAAAATTAAAAAAAAATGTTATATATTAATGGAGGCGTCCAGGCCCCTGGACGCCTCCATAAAAACATGTAAAAAAAAAAAAAAAAAAAATAAATATAAAATGCCAGCCTTGGCATAAAAGACAAAAATAATAAAAAATAATAAACTTTTGGAGGCGTCCAAGCCCCTGGACGCCTCCATTAACTCACTCACGGGCGCCGGCCACCGAACGACGGTTTGTCGTGTGTGAAAAAAGCCAAATTTAGAGACGTCCAGCTGACTGGACGCGCCCATTTCTGAATCACGAGGCGCCGCTCACAAAACCACGCGTTGTGCCAAACCGCGTGCGGCCGTCGTTGGTTTTCGGTGGACCTGTTAGAGGCGTCCGGGACCCTGGACGCCCCCATAAAATTATTCTAAAAAAATCAATAAAAATAGAATAAAATATTATTTCGGCCCTGATGGAGGTGTCCAGGGTCCTGGACGCCTCCACCTTCCGGAGCTCTATAAATAGAGGCCCACCCCCTCAGTTCTAGGGGAGCGAAGCAGTGATCCGATAGGCTGCCGCAGCCCAGAGGCTACGGAGTCATTTTTCTAACCCGTGGGTTCTTTTGTAGGTGGAGGTTCTGCCGGCTTCTCGGGTGCTCACGCTCGCGAGAGGAAGGTCGTCTTCATCCACCGCGCTTCCACGTCGTCCCCACGCTGCCGGAGCTCCGCCGGATTTCACCCTCGGCTCATCCAATAAGCCTTTTCTTCCCCTTTTTCTCCATAGTCCTTTACATTCATCATATTGCATCATCTATCCCCCTTCACAAGGGGGCCTCTTCTCTTACACTTCTTACATCCATCATCTCATTTTCCTCCTACTCGAGTCCGAGAGGGGTTTAAAAGATAACACCAACCAGGTGTGTGTCTTGCCATCATTTCGTTATTTTTATCGCAAGGATTCGAATACTACACCTCCATCTTTCTAATCCACTTGTCATTTATTTGTCGTTGTCTTGCAAGGGTACCCGAGGAAAGCCCTCTCCGTCGGCCGGCCGGAAGGAGAGGAAGAAGCAACCCGCCATCTCCCGCTCTTGAGGTAGGCGCGATCACCTTCTTATTTTGGGGTCTTTTGGCCCCTGGCGATCACATCTTATCATCGAGGCCGCGGCGAGTCACTTCCCCAATGGCCGTTTAAATTTCTGTTTCCTATATTCTCTTTATATTTTGTTATATATTCTGCTTATATCATCGAGGCCGCGGCGAGTCACTTCCCCAATGGCCGTTTAATTTTCTATTCCTATAAATCTCTTTATGCTTTGTTATATTCTGCTTATATCATCGAGGCCGCGGCGAGTCACATCCCCAATGGCCGTTTAAATTTCCGTTCTTATATTCTCTTTATATTCTGTTATATTCTGCTCATATCATCGAGGCCGCGGCGAGTCACTTCCCCAATGGCCGTTTAAATTTCTGTTCTCATATTTTCTCTATATCCTGTTATATTCTGTTCATATTCTCGAGGCCGCGGCGAGTAACTTCCCCAATGGCCGTTTCAATTCTTGTTATTTAATTTTTGCATCATTCCCGTCCCCCCGAGGTCGCGGCGAGTCACTTCCCGCTATGGCCGTTTAATCCCCATATTTTGCTATATCATACTTGTCCCGCTCGCCCCGCCGGAGCAATCTCCCGTGGTGGCCCCTTCTCTCTTTCCTCTCATTTCTGTGTTGCAGCAAACAAAACAAACAAAAAAGAAGGAGCCCGCGCGCTCTCCGCCTCTTCCTCTTCCCCGCATCCAGCTCTTCTCCGAACCGCGTGACGTCGCTCACACATGCCAGCGCCGGCCATTTCCCTCGTAATCGTTGTCGGACTCGTAGTCCTCAAAATGGGGGGCACGTTGCCGTTGCTCCTCAGCCCGAGGTGGTGCGAGCTGGGCAGCAGCTACGGGCTGGGCAGCATGTGCCTGCGGGGCCGGGAGAATGCCGGGTAGGTCTCGGCGAGGGGTTCTCTCCACACTCTCTAACCTTCCAACCAATCCTTGGACAGATCGGTCAGAAGCCTCGGCGCGGTCCTCCATAGCTTTGAATCGGCTCTCCATACGCTCGGTATGCCCCCTAAGAGTTTGCTCGGACCTATCCATGCGCTCCATGAGTAGAGCTATCATGTCCTCCAGGGAACGGCCTCCCGGGTTGGCACCTCGGTGTTCACCCATAGTGTCAGGGCGATGGTACTGGGCACCTCCACGGGTGGGCATGCAGTGAGGCCTAAAGAGAACTAAGGGTGACTCACTAGACCTATATGGATGGACCGATGCAAGTTGAGGACCTTTGACTTAAATGACTCTTTTTTTTGTGTTTTTAAACAAGACTACCCTAGACTCAACTTGGCTCTGATACCAATTTGACGCGGGACGACTACGAGACTCGGCTAGACAGACGATGCGACCAGCAACACACTAAGACGCGGCACCGAACGAGCTCCAGAAGAGGTGAACTAGTCCCAAATAAGAAGCGCTACTCACAGTCGGCCCCATCGAGGGAAACGTGACGATCGTGCACGGTTGAGAAACCGGCTTTGAGACTGGGGTAGTCAACTCACTCTCGTGCCCGGAATGAGTCACGGGACGGGTTCTCGTTCTCACACTCACAGCGGTGACAAAAATATATCTAGCTAGGAAAGTAAATACACACATGCAGCGGCAGTAGATTGCATACTAAATAAGCAGACTAAACTACTGGGCGGCGGGTGTACCTCCACGCTCACGGCGTGGCGAAGACGTCCCGGTCGTGGACCGTCACTCCCGGTACAAACTAACGTAATTACAGTAATAAAGAACTAAGGCCCACTCCACGCAGGGAGGTAAAAGGCCACAACAGCGATCCGGGAGCGCCGTTCCAGGGGTTGGCGGGCTGCAATTGGTGGTTCCGGACAGTGCGGCGGTGGCACTCAATGTGGGGCCCACAAGGCTCCAAGTGGGCCCGGCTACTGGGGCAGCGGCTTCTTGGCGTCTTCTGGCGGTGGCGACCAGAGGGGGTCGCTGCTGGGGTGTCCCGGGTTGGTCCCCGGGAGCGGCGGTCGCCGACGGTGGCCCGGGGAATTTATTGGGAATTAACCCCCCAAGGCTGTCTCGCAGCCCTTTTCTGGCCAGATCGGCGCGCCTCCACGAAAACGGACGCCACGAGCAGATCCGGGATTGGATCGAAGCGTGGTTAGCGCCGTTGGAGAGAGGACTCAGAGATCTTCAACATACATGAAAATCAGACCCATCCAACGGCCGGATTGAAAATGAAAATGACTGTTCCACCGCTCTTTTTCTGGTTCGGACAGACCGATCTCAGTGACAGAAGCAAAGCCTCCTGTTCTTGAGCTTTGACCGGAGATCAAACGGCGGAGCTAGGACCTAGGATTTTTATGGTGGGTAGAGGGGAGGGTTAGGAAAACGCACATAGGTCTTTTGCTTATTTGGACTCCATTTGATGGGTGGGAAAAATCAAATACCAGCACCTATCCCGCGGACTGAACCTAGGGCAGACAGATAGGGGTCTGAACAGCAAGCTTGGAAGTGGGGCAAACGGGCTCTGATCTTCATGAAATTTTAACTGGAACTAGGGCAGACATGGGGAGACCTACCCTTCAAAAATCAGCTCGATCCAACGGTTGGATCAAGAGATCTCATGTCATCTTCAAGCTTCTGGTTTGCAGGTCGCAGCCCAGGGCAGCAGCTCGGAGGAGGGGCTGTGGCGGCCTGCTGGTAGCTCCGGTGGCGGCGGCGGCGGCGATGGACGATCCCAGCAGGTATTGGAGGAGAAAAAGAAGGGATTTGGGGGGCAGATATCAGATCTAAGACTCAGATCTAGAGGGATTGGAGGTGGGAGAGGGAAGAACTTCAAGAACACAAGAGGGAGAGGGGGTGCCAAAATGCATTTCACTTCAATTTCTTCATTAGTTCCACCCAAAATACAACAAGAGACTATAAATATGAAAACCCTAGATCTAGACCAAAAGATAACAACTAACCTTGGTCAAGGGTAGGTGGGAGGGTATAATAGGGAAATGTGACTTATGGGGGACAAGCATGGGGGACAAGGGGGACAAGCATGGGGGACAAGGAGGGGAATCTTGAATTTCCTTTTCCTTTGTCTCCTTGGTCCAATGGTCCAAGTCCAAGGTGGACTATGGGCCAACCCTCATGGTCCCTAGCAGCCACGTGGCCCAATGGGAGAGAGGTGGGGTCCCTCCGGGCCCAAGTGGTTATTTTACAAACAAACCCACTAACTTAGCCTAATTAAACACACCAAATGTAAAAGTACAAATACAATACTCTCAAAATAAATACAAAAATGTCAAGACTCTAATGGAAGCTTCACGTCGTCGCCCAACCATAACGATGTCGACGTCGACCGAGTCGTGCTGCGGGTCCGGTACCGACGGCTCACTGAGTCGGGCCGTACTCGTGCTCTGGTGTCCTCACCAAATACCCTTGCCGGATCAGCGTTCGTGCGAGTGCTCGCCCTCCCACGTGACTTCCGCAAAGTCCTTCGTGGACTTCTTGGATGGCCTGGTTGGCCTCCGTGGGGAAGAGACACTTGAGTAGAGGGGCTGAGAGGGACCGGTGATATAACCGGCCATCCACAATGGTGAAATGGGCTGCTCTTGCCCAAGTGCGCCGGGCCTCGTCATGGTCGCTCGGGAGTTGTTGCCGAAGGAGGAAATCGAGGAGAGGATCCATCCAGGAGAGTTCGTAGTCTATGGCGTTCACCTGGGGCGTCGGATCATCTGTGCTTGGCGCTGATAATTCCTCTATCAGGACCGACCTCGAACTGGAGATTGTGGTGACTGACGCTAGGCGAGAGAGAGTGTCTGCTCGGACGTTCTCCTCGCGTGGGATGTGGACCACCTCAAAGTGGGCGAACTCTCTTGCCGCCGCCTTGGCCTTCTCTAAGTACTTGGCCTTCTCTAAGTACTTTATCATGGAGGGATCGCGGGCCTCGAACTCCCCCCTGACCTGGTTGGCGATGAGCATGGAGTTGCTGTACGCTCGCATACTTGATGCTCCCAGGTGTTTTGCCATGCGTAGATTAGAGAGGAGTGCCTCATACTCGGCCACATTGTTTGTGGTCGGGAAGTTGAAATGCAGGGCATACTATAGCTCCAACACTTCTGGCGAGAGTAAAACCAACACTGCGCCGTTGCCCGCAGCGCAGGAAGATCTGTCGACGTATAGGTCCCATGTGGGCCCCGAGGACTGCTCGGGTGAATCCTCGGCGGGTAGGGTGCACTCAGCGATGAAGTCGACGAGAGCTTGGGCTTTGATCGTTGTTCTAGGTCGAAACTTGATGTCGAATTCTCCCAACTCGATCGCCCACTTGACCAACCTTCCGGAAGTATCATGGTTCTGAAGGATTTATCGGAGGGGCTGATCGGTGAGGACGATGATCTGGTGAGCCATGAAGTATGGTCGTAACTTGCGAGCAGCCATAATCAGCGCGAGGGTGAACTTTTCAGTCCACGAATACCGGGATTCTGGTCCTTGTAGTGCTCGGCTAACGTAGTAGACGGGCTTCATGACTCCTGCTTCCTCCCATGCGAGCACGGCGCTCATGGTGATGGGAGTCACAGACAGGTACAGGAGTAGCTATTCTCCCCTTTGGGGTTAAGCAAGGACAGGAGGGGTCGCCAGGTAGTGTTTCAACTCTTCGAACGCCTGCTCGCACTCCTGGTCCCAGTCGATCCACCCCTTCTTTTCTGGCGTCAAGTTGGCTTGCTTGATCAGTCGGAAGAATGGGAGACATCTCTCGGTGGCTCGAGATAGAAACCGAGCCAGGGCAGCGACGCGTCCGGTGAGGCATTGTACGTCCCTCACCCGTCCTGGTCACTTCATCTCCAACACTGCTTGGATCTGGTCGGGGTTGGCCTCGATTCCCTGGTGGGCGATGTGGACGCACTTTTCGACACGCTTACTGTGTTCTTCGTTTATTCGGATGGTTTATTCGTCTGTTAAGTGCGTGGGCGTGCCAGTCACAAAGTGACAATTTATTCGGGCTCCGAAGAGCCCATGGTGCGCTCGATCTGACTCGGTCAGACGATTGTGTGATTCGTGTCGGGACCAAAACACGCCGCGCCATAAAGGTCACGGCGTCATTTACATCCCCCATACGAGGGAACACCCTTGATTAATCGCCGGGATTCAGGGCCTCATGGCCAGAAGATTAATTGCATGGAAAGACCTATTAGGGAGCATTGAAATCCGCATATGAGGGTGAGAAGAAAGCATTCGCGGTCATGTCGGTCATGTGCTGACCATTTAATATTCGGACGAATGTTCGGCTCGGGAAAAGTGTGATCGTCGCGGGAAAACCGGAGCATATGTATGCCGGGATATGGCAATTTATTGTTCAGAAGAACGGAAAACGTTCGGCTAAACCTCGGTCAGAGCGGTCAGAAACCAGTAAATCTGTTGGCCCGGTGCAAGAGCAAGCTGCGACCATACTGCGGTGGGCCCCCCGCGGTCGAAACAAGACTTGCATGAGCGTCATTAATATTTCCGATGCCAAGGGGCAACGAGGGAATATCCCTTGAATCGGCTGAAAAGCCATGTGTCTAGGGAAGCGGACGTTCGAAACGTGTCGGTCATTCGGGAGACCGTTTAATATTCGGACGGGAGTCCGGCTTGAGAATATTGTAATCGTCGCGGGAGGACCTGGAACATATGCATGCCGGGATACGGCAAGTTTATTATTCTGAGACACCGAAAACATTCGGTTAAATCTCGGTTAGTGTAGCAGGAAACTAGCGAATTTATCGGCCCGGTGCGAGATCGAGTCGGGACCATACCGGGGGCGCCTCCCGCGGTCCAAACGGGGCTTGCGTGGGCATCATTAATGTTCCTGGTGCCGGAGGGCAACGGGGAAGAGTCCCGGGACTAGATTCCAAAACCAAAACATGATCGAAGGAAGCGAGCTATAGGCCGAGGGTGTGGGTCAGACGGTGACCACAATCGGGACGGACCCGAGGTCCAAGCACAGCCCACAAAGGCCTTATTGATATTCCCGTGTATAGGGTCCAGAGATGACAGGAGCCATCTCGTTCTATTCAGATTTCTGTCGTTCACTTGCGGACCACTTGATATTCGGACAAGGGTCCATATTGAAGGTGCGACGTAGATAGGAACAATCCCGTACAAATATATGCCGAGTTTGCGGCAATTTCGATGAAAGGGCGGGAACGAATCCCGATAGAGTGAATCCGATATGACGAGCTATCGGCCCGGAGCAATACTGGGTCACGACCACGTCGGGGTAGGAGCTGTCGGCCATGTTGGTTGCTCACGGGTCTTTTCATATTCAGACACAGGTCCATAATAGAAACGCGGCGAAAACCGAGGTGAACCCGCTCAAATGTTTGCCGAACGTGCGGCAATTTTAGTAGTGGCTCGGAAGGGATCCGGCCTGAGGAACGAGTCTGGTTTAATCGGAATGTCAGCCCGAGGCGAGGTCATGCCATGGCTATTTCGGGATAATTTTCAAAACTCGGGCCCAACCTGGAAGGGCGACATTGTTGTTCCTTCAGCATCGAGTCACGGGGGAGACGGGGCTGCAACATAGATTTTACCATTTTTTTTATCTGGGCTTTAAATTATGTGCATATATATTTTATTGCTTATTTCCCTTTTATGTATTTATTCTGGATGATTTCTTCATTTTGTTTATTATTATTACTATTATATCTTCCCTACCCTTTTTTACTATTATTATTATTATTTCATTTTTTTGTTTATTTCATAAATATATATATATTCAGGTTTATTTGTTTAGCATGATTTTTATTAATTTATTATCATTATCATTATCATGACATATTTATATACATATTTATTTTGGGAGGAAAAGTGGGCCGTTGGGGGCAGAAAGGGGTGTACCGGCGAAAGCTGGGAGAGCGTACCGGAGAGGGGCTGGGAGAGTGTACCGGGTAGGTTAGAGGGTGCCGGAGAAGCGCCAAGAGAGTATGCCGGGGAGGGAGTTGGCGGGCGTGCCGGGCTAACTCGAAGTCTGTACATCATCTGCTAGCACACGCGCAGAGTCTGTACATCGTCCATTTACTGCAACTCAAAGTATGTACACTGGCTACTAGCACACACGAAGTCTGTACGTCCCTCAACCCAAAGTCTATACATTGGATGGTCGCTGCGACCCGAAGTCTATACATCGTCTGGTTGCTACATACAAAGTCTGTACATCCTTCAGCTCAAAGTCTGCACATTACAGTTCAAAGTCTATACATTGGCCAGCCCAAAGTCTGTACGTTGGCCAGCTCAAAGTCTATACACTGGCCAACCCAAAGTCTATACATTGTGCATTGGCAGCAGCTCAAAGTCTATACATTGTCCATTGGCTGCAGTTCAAAGTCTACACATTGGCCTGCTCAACGTCTGTACGTTGGCCAGCTTAAAGTCTATACATTGCAGCTCAAAGTCTGTACATTACAGCTCAAAGTCTATACATTGTCCATTGGCTGCAGTTCAAAGTCTATACATTGGCCAACCCAAAGTCTGTACGTTGGCCAGCTCAAAGTCTATACATTGCAGCTCAAAGTCTGTACATTGCAGCTCAAAGTCTGTACATTAGCCATTGGCTGGAGTTCAAAGTTTGTACATTGGCCAGTCCAAAGTCTGTACATTGGACAACCCAAAGTCTATACATTGTTCAAAGTTTGTACATTACAGCTCAAAGTCTGTACGTCAGCCAACCCAAAGTCTATACATCAGCCATTGGCTGGAGTTCAAAGTCTATACATTGGCCAGCTCGAAGTCTGTACGTTGGCCAACTCGAAGTCTATACATTGCAGCTCAAAGTCTGTACATTGCAGCTCAGAGTCTGTACATTGGCCATTGGCTGCAGCTCAAAGTCTATACATTGGCCAACTCAAAGTCTGTACGTTGGCCAGCTCGAAATCTACACATTGCAGCTCAAAGTCTGTACATTGCTTGTTGCTGCGTTCGTGCCTCAACCTGCCAAGTCTGTACATTGGTTTCTATTTCTGGGAGATGGTGGAAGAAGAGGTAAGACAGGGAGATAGATGAGGGAGAGACAGAGGGTGTACCGGTGGGGGGAGAGAGTATGATGGTGAGGGAGAGAGTGTATCGGTGAGGGGGGGAATGGAGTGTGCCGGTGAGAGGGAGAGTAAGAAAGAGAGTGGGACGGTGAGGAGGTGTGTACCGGTGAGGGAGAGACGGGGGGAGTGTACCGGCGAAGGAGGATGGGAGTGTACCAGTGAGGGGAAGGTTGAAACGGAGGAGGAGTGTGCCGGTGAGGAGCCAAGAAGGTGTGCCGTTGAAGGGCTAATAGGGTGCACCGGTGAAGGCTGGAACAGACGTACCGATGAAGGCGCACTCCCCTGCTACTTGCTTTAAGGCTTTTCTTTTCTTCTTTTCTTTGGGTTTTGAGTAGTTTTATACAAGTCTTTCCTCTTTTGTCTCACAGCCTATTCTTTATAATATTTTGTTGTTCCATTTGTTGGTTGCTTCCTTTTATCCTTTTAATATGTTATCGTTTCTAGCGAAAATTCGGCAGCATCTCCCCTTGACCCGAGCGTAAGGGAGATAAAGGGAACGCGCCCACAGGGAGTGGCGGAACCCGTCAACTGGAGGTGGGCGCCCAAAGGCGGCAGCACCTTTAATGAAACTTCAGAAAACCTCGGAGAAAACAACGAGCGGGAGACCTCTAATACTGGATAGGGTGGACTGGGGGTTAGCCAAGGCGTACTGGCCAAGGATGAGCACAGGGTGCTTGAGGGGTGTACCGGACTAGGGAGAGGCCAGCGTACCGCTGAAGCACCAAGGGGAGGTGTACCGCTGGAGGGCTACTATGGGTGTGTCGGCCAAGGTGCCGGAAGGGTGTGCCGCTGGGGGAAAGTGTAGGTGTGCCGAAGGGTGTGCCGGCCAAGGAGCCAGAAGGTGTACCGCTGGATAGGGGTGCAGGCGCACCGGGCAAGGCCCCCAAAAGGGGATGGCGTGCTAATGGGGCAGGGGCATTGGGCTGATCAAGCCCACGAGGAAAAGATTTTTGGGAGGTGGATCAAAGGGCAGGCAAGGGACTTGCAGGTGGGCTTCTACCAGAAGATCACAACGCGGAGGGGCTATGCACTGGAAAGGCTCACGACCTCATACCACCCGAGGTGGTGCGGTGTCCGGAGGAAACTGTCGGCAGGAGGAGTTAAGGAAAACACCGGGAAGAGGGGGAGGAAGGACGATCAAGCACACGGCGGCACAAATAAATCAAGATGACGAGAAAACCCATCAAAGGGGACAATACTCATTCATGGGGTAACAAAAGGCCATGGCCAGCCATACACATTACCAATCATGCCCAAGCTAAGGCTACGAACAAGAAATAAAACGGAAGAACAAAAGAACGGGGAAGAAGACGAAGAAAAGGGGGGAAGTGTTGGGGATCGGAGCAGGGTGACCACCCATTGCCCCTTTCCCCCACTTCCCCCTACTAAATCGAGCTCCCTCTCTCTCTCTCTCTCTTACTCTCTCTTGCTCGGTGGTCGTCGGAGAAACCCCACGCCGGAGCCCTCCTTCTTCTCTTCTCTCTTTTTCTTCTTTCTTCTCTTTTCTGGCGGCGGCTTTCTCTTGTCGCTGGTTCTGCGTCTGTCTTCTCTCTTTATGTATCCTTCCCTCTCTCCGCCTCTCTTTTTTGTCGGAGCGAGGGGTTCTTATACCCCTGGTCAGGCTGACAAAAACCGAGGACGGGAGTAGGTGGGGCGAGGACAGCCGAGCAAGGTGCAGGCATGGGCCTGCCATCCTTTCGCTGAGCGCCGAGAGCTACGGGCGTTGACCAGCGTGGATGGGTTGAACGATGTGCCGCTGGGGGCTGAGGAAGGCGTGCCGCTGGAGAGCCTTGCAGGTGTGCCACTGAAGGCCAATACCCAAGAAGTGTGCCGCTGAAGGCTTGAAATAGTGTACCGTTGAAGGCTTAAAATAGTGTGCCGTGGAAGGCTTGAAATAGTGTGTCGTGGAAGGCTTGAAATAGTGTGCCATTGAAGGCCTGAAATAGTGTGCCGTTGAAGGCTTAGAATAGTGTGCCGTTGAAGGGCTAGAAGGGGTGTGCGGCTGAAGGGCCCAAAGGGCGTGCCGCTGAAGGGCCCAGGGGCATACCGCTGGAGGGCCAAGGGCTGTGCCGCTGAAGGGCCTAGGGGCGTGCCGCTGAAGGGCCCAGGGGCGTGCCGCTGAAGGCCCCAGGGGCGTGCCGTCGTCAATCAGTCAGTTGACTACCAGTTAGCCAAATGGTTGATCGATACGCGAATGAAAAGGGAAAGAAAGAAAACGCTGAAACAAGTCTGGCACGCCCAGTGGGACTAGTGTCACCTTTCATCTCTTTGCCGAGATATTCGGGCTTCGAAGCCCTTTCAAAGACTACTGATTATTTTCCTGTTTGTCTTTGCAGGCATACAATGACAACTCATGGAATAGCTGGCGTCGACTTCGATCAGTCGATAGTTGCTGAACACGTGCAAGGGTACCTGGCGGTACCCATGGAATTCGGCAGCTTCCCTGCCGCTGTAGGCTTCCCCAACTTCCTGGGCTTGGCCTTCGTCGACATCCTAGAAGTCGAAGCCCCGGAACCTTCCAAGCAAGCTATGGAGGAAGTGGAACCTCTGAAGGTTCCTCGCTGCGACGACTTGCTCAAGAATCTGGCCCCGGCCGCTAGCTGCATGGTGCACCACGTTGTACGTGGGACGCACCCCGCTGTAGTCAACAAACCCCCTGGAGGACGTCAGCGTCGCCAGGCTCGCAAGAACACTGCTGTGATCACCGGAACTGTCTCTCAGTCCGGGAAGTCAATGCTGGTGGGAGACATGCGTGTCTTCCTCAACGGGCACACGGCGTGGGTGACCCCAGACCGAGTCATCCCAAACGTTCCTGTCCACAACACATATCAGGCCCTTGCTGGAAGGAGTGCAGAGATGAAAGGAGCCGGCCACCATGGCCACGGAAACTCGGCACTCAAGCCGAGGAAGTTCAGACAGGTGTGGGTTCCCAAACGGACCCGACCTGTCCACCAGCTGACACCCATCCGCCGCCATCCTGTGAATGACGATGCGGAGGTGATAAGAGAAAGGGGCCTCCCCTCGAAGATGGGAGAAGTGGTGGTTGTGGATCCTCCGCGCCACAGAAGTTTCCGGGCTGCGGCCCGTCAAGCCAACGTCCCTGCCACGGGGCGAAGGTTCCAACAGCCAGCCGACAGAGCTCGACTGGCCTACATTCCTCCTTCTGGAGGCCGACCACTATCCCCCGTGCTACATCAAGAACGGGGTCGAGAAGAAATGGCCTGCCTGGTCAGAAGCTATTTCCGAGGATTGGGCAACACCTCACTCGGATAGCAGCGGCTGATGCAGACAGTAGCCACTGAAGAAGATTACTGTCCATCAACGGCAGATGAAGAAGAGATAAGAGACAGAATGAGGATGTCGTCGGTCGACGATAATGGATACGATGACGGCTTTGAGATCGAAGCTGATGAAGCCTTCCCCGAGCGGGAAGAAAGAAGAAGGGTTTCCGTGTTCGAGAGGTTGACCTTTCCGCAACAAGCGAGGCGGAGGGTCCATCGACAAAGAAGAAGGATGCAGGTTTTCACTTGCAACATGGCTGGTGTACCCAGTCGATATGGGGAGCTTCCTGAAGACCCCCAAGAACTGGCTCAATTGGCCGTACGGCCGGAGCCAACTACCCGCAGGACAGAAGCAGCAAGAGGGCTTCTGACAATGATGAAAGAGAAACAGCCCCAGGTCTACCTCCACTGGGATGATAAAGCCCCCGTCTTGACCGCTAATGTGGTGACGACGGAAGAAGAAGACGACGTACTCCTCGACATCCTGCCTGAGGGTACGTCCGGGGAGACAACAGAAGGTGTCCCTACCACTATAGATCCATCAGTCTTGATGCTACTGCAAAAATATCAACGGGAAATAGATTCCCTGAAGAAACAGCTGATGGAGAAAACTGAACACTCATCGGCCTCTAAACCACCCGAAGTCCAGGGTGAATCATCCCGGGGAGCGGCTCGTCGAGACGACCCTCCTCCGCTTTATACACTACCACAGCCGTCAGAACCAACCGTGACGACAGCACAACAGCGGCCACCACAGCCTCAGCCGCTGCTACCTCCGGTGCTTCCTCAGGTGCACCCAACACCCCCGCTGCTGCATCCTCCACAGGCGACCACCCTGGTCACCCCATACCTACAGCCAGCGCACTTCTATCCAGAATCGGTTGACCCCACGGTCGTGAACCGGATGATGGTGGAAAGGATGATCGAGCTGAAGCTCGCAGAGAAAAGCGAAGGCGACTACGTCGCATTCGATGCCTATCGGGTGCCCTACCCGCAACACCATGCGGCTAAGCGACTTCCCCCGGGAGTCAACAAGCCGCCCAAATTTGACAAATTCAACGGGAAAGGTTCCCCAAAAGAGCATATTGCATATTATATGACCGTTATGGGTGATCTGGCCACCGACGAGTCATACCTGCTGAAATTCTTCGGGTCCTCGTTGACGGGGCTCACTTTCGAATGGTATTCCAGTCTCTCGGCCTGGTCAATTAATGACTGGTCAGATATGCAAAGGAAGTTCAGAGAAAGATTCCATGTCACAGAGAGGGAGGTCACAGTGGCCAAGCTCTATTCAACAAAATAAAGGGCAGATGAGACAGCCCTTGACTACATCAAGAGGTGGAGGAACCTCGGAATGAGATGTAAGCGGCCCCCGCATCAGGAGGACGCTGTGCAAATATGTAAGCAAAATCTCAGGAGGGAGGTCCTGGAAAAGATGATTGGTATGGAAATACGGTCGTTCGACCGGCTGAATAATGTGGTAGCTGAGGTGGAAGCTTTTCTAGCCAAGCCTGTCCCGACGTCAACTGCCAGCATAGCCCAGAAAGGCAAGGCGGCGGAACGGCGCCCCACACCTAAAGAAGCGAATGCGCTTGATATCAAGGCGTTCGAGCAACAGAAGGAGAAAGGCAAGAAAGCGGCTCCCCCGCAACCTGCGAAAGCTCCAGATGATAAAGAGGGTCCTTCGCTGAGGGACAAGATGAAGAAAGCTTATTCCTTTCCAAAAGACAAGACCCGAGTCCTGTTCGACTGGGTAACAGAATACAATATGGTCACTCTGCCTGAACCAAGGAGGCCGGAGGACCTAAAAAGAAAAGACAGTCCAAGATTCTGCCCCTACCACCAGATGTTGGGACATCCAATCGAAGACTGCTATGTTTTCAAAGACGTCATCGAAGGGATGGTGAAGAAAAATGAGATAGAGCTGGGAGAGTACAAAGTAGACCCCCCTCAGCCACATGAAGCCCCTTTTAGGAGGGCAGCAGTCAACGTGATCTCACTCTACCAGGCATTACCTGAGGAGATCTCTGAAGCAAGCACACGGAGCACCTACGAAATCCATTTCCTGGAGCCCGTGAAGGAGCAGCAGGGGTGGCAGCAAATCCCTGTGAAGCACAAGAAGAAGAGGGCACCCCGCCCAAAAGAGGGGGCACATATCCGTGGCATTACACCCCGGCCTGCTCCGCCAGTGGTAGCACCCGTATGGGTCACTCCACCTACAGCTGTCAGAATACATACGCCTAACAGGAGGAGACAAACTCCGCTGCCAGTAATCAAGGAAACCAATCCTGGGGTCCTTCGACTGCAACACTTAATTGAAGGGCTAGATGAATATGTACAGCCCGAACTGAAACCTCTGCTGGTACGGGACCACGTCCCATGGCAAGAGCTGGAGCAACTCTCACTCAGGCAAGGGGAGGAAGCTGAAGCAGCACCACCTCAAGAGAGCAACCTGTTCTGGGGGCAAGCACCTGCAGAAACCAAAAGAAGAAAAGCAAAGAAAAAGAAAAGAAAGGCCGCTGGGGCCCATAAAACACAGGTCGTCTCCTGCAATACCCTGTCAGCACTCTTCAACCTGCCCGGAGAAGAGGAAGAAGAAGAAATTTGCTTCACACCCCATGCTGGGGGAGGCAAGGCCGAGGCCGCAACTGCTGCACATGCCACTCGGTCAGGCCGGAAATGGGGGCGCCAGCCGCCACCCAATCACAACATTATGTTCAGAGGGGAGCAACCCTACAAGACACCTCCGCCGGAAGTTAAGGGAGTCCAAATCCCTCCTCCGTCAGGTCTATACAACAAGACTGGGGGCAAGACAGTCCCTTCATTCCTTGAATTCATGAAGATGTCAAAGGGGAAGCAGCCTTGTCAGGAGGCTAACCCTACGCCCGGGGTCATTCACCCGCAGCCAGCGCAACCCACTGAGGATGCAAATGCAGATGGGGCTTGCCCTACAGCAGATAATAAAGAAGACCCGACAGCCGATGCCAGTCAAGAGGGTGCCGAGTCCGAGGAAGGTGAAGCAGGTCCGTCAGGGCCCGCGAATCAAAACCTCCCAAGCCCAGATGGGCTGAAGAGATGAAGCTCTCCAATGTCCGGGCTGGGAGCCGAATAATGAAGTTGCTCAAGAAGCTCCCCGCTCGATTTACGATCTGGGAAATTCTCTCTTGAGTGAAGAGACTCGACAGGCGATCATCACTGCTCTGCAGACACCTGCTCATTTTGAAGCCTGCGTAGCTGAGGCTATACCAGAAGCCAGTATGACCTTCTCTCCAGAAGACATGCTACTGCCTACTGCCAGCCACAACAGACCGCTATATATGAAAGGGCATCTGAATGGAAGAGAACTGAACCGGATTCTGATCGATCCTGGTGCAGCAGTCAACATCCTGCCATACAGAATATACGAGAGGTACCACTTTAATGTGCATCTCGAGAAAGTCGGGGATATGCGTATCGCTGGCTTCAACCAAAAGTGTGAAGTATCTATGGGAGTGGCAGAGTTCACACTGACCCTGGCAGATTTCACTACAACGGTGCAGTTTCACGTCATTGACTCTCGCACCTCCTACAAAGCGCTGCTCGGCCGCCCATGGCTGCATGAAAATATGGTGGTGCCCTCCACGCTCCACCAATGCATCAAATACAGCCTCCAGGGAAGGAGGAGAGGATATTTGCTGACATCCACCCATTCGAGGTGTTTGAATGTCACTTGGCGGACGCCAACCTATATACGGGGTCTCCCCGGAAGGTTTCTGAAGCTGAGCCCCCGTAGGGGCATCGAAGAACAAATCGGGTGACGGTTGGTATCCACCACCGCCGCGCGGATATGTCAAGCCGAAGGTGGTTTCCCACATCACGGCTTCTGGAAATGTCGGCAGGGTGACACCCCCAGCATTATACCCCAAAGCTAAGGAAGTGCATGTTGATCGACAGCACGACCGCATCGGAGTCCCGGCCGGCCTCACCAAGCCAGTCTCCGGCCTCAATGATCCCACTGTCGAACCTTTCAAAGCCTGGGAGGTGACACAAGAAGATGGGCCCAGCAGCTTGTTCTATACAGCTGAGGAGCATCCCACTCAGGAGGACACAGACTGCAGCCTCCCTGAGGATCTAGCCAACCCGCGGGTTCCTGTTCAGGGCCTGGCATTTACAACTGATCGACGGCCAGGATGTTTCAAAAGCAACACATCCCTCCCGATCAACCTCAAAAACGCAAGGAAGCTTTCCAGAAGATGTGGTATCCTGCAAATCTGGATAAAGAAATGAGACGTGTCTCTCAACATCCGGGTCTGGGCTTCACCCTGGAAGACTACTATTACAGTGGGCGGTACGAGGTGGATACCATCTCCACCTTCTGTCCAACTGAAGATAGCCCTCTGGGGGCAACCTTTGATGAGTATCCGGCGGAAGCAGAACATGCTGAATTGGCTCTATCTGGGAATCAACAAATGGAGACCTTGATCTCCTGCCGATGCTGGGAGCAGGTTCCTCCTGAAGAAGCAGCCTTTCAAGCCGAATTTGATACGGCTAGCAGCAGCGAAGCCGAAGATACTCAAGAAGCAGAAGTCTCTCCCTCCGCAGGGGTCATACTAATGACGACTTCAACAACCTTTCTGCCAGTCAACGAAGCCTCGGTTTACTCCAATCAAGGGGAGCCGGCTACCAGAAAAGAAAAAGCCACTTCTGCGGAAGATACAACTGTCCCAGAAGGCGAGACTCCCTCAACTTCTGCTATGAATCCAATATGCTGTCCGAGTCCGGCGGCAAACAACTACTGGCCTGTCATGGCCGCAACCTCATCTACAAGCACTGAAGCTGTTCTCTCACCCTCGGGAGCTGCAACGGCAACGGGTGTGTCCATAGATCCATCCACACAGCCGCTAGCACAAGAGATCAAGAGACCGTAGGAAGCTCTGGCAGTGTCTAACGAGGAAGTCGAAGTACTCGACCCTCAAGATGGTATTCCAGACTTCGTTGACCTCCAGTCGGCACCTCCGGAGATTGAAGACGGAGGCCAAGCCACGATCGATGAATTAATAGAAGTCAATCTGGGAGATGAGAAGGACCCTAGGCCTACCTTCCTCAGTGCCCAGCGGTCCCCAGAAGAACGGGAGCTGTACATCCAGCTACTGCTAGAATACCGGGATTGCTTCGCCTGGACTTATAAAGAGATGCCAGGTCTAAACCCTGTTGTCTCACAACACGAGCTAACAATCAGCCCCGAAGCCGAGCCGGTGAAGCAACCACCGCGACGTATGAGGCCGGAGCTCATCACCTGAATCTGTGCTGAAGTTGACAAGCTCATTGATGTGGGATTTGTTGAAGAAAATCAGTACACCACATGGCTGGCGAACATCGTCCCTGTGAAAAAGAAGAATGGACAGATCCGGATTTGTGTTGACTTCCGAGATCTAAATAAAGCCTGCCCTAAAGATGATTTTCCGGTACCAATAACCGAGGTCATGATTGACGCTACAACCGGCCATGAAGCCCTGTCATTCATGGATGGGTCTTCCGGCTACAATCAGATTTGGATTGCGGAGCATGACCGGGTCCATACTGCTTTCGAACTCCTAAAGGCATTTATCATTACAAGAGAATGCCATTCGGACTGAAGAATGCCGGCGTAACCTATCAGCGCGCAATGACCAAAATTTTTGATGAATTGCTCTACCACAAGGTCGAGTGCTACATAGATGATCTGGTGGTCAAAACCAGAAGAAAAGAAGATCATCTGCAAGACCTCCGGATTGTTTTTCAGAGGCTGAGGCAGCATGAGCTAAAAATGAACCCTATGAAATGTGCGTTCGGAGTGTCGAGCGGAAAATTCTTGGGCTTCATCGTCCGATATCGGGGAATCGAGATAGACCCCGCAAAGATCAAGGCGATTCAGGAGTTACCTCCACCTAGGAACATCTCCGAGCTGAGGTCACTACAGGGCCGCCTGGCTTATATCCGGCGGTTCATTTCCAATTTGTCAGGGCGATGCCAGCCGTTTCACAAGTTGATGATGAAAGATGTTCCCTTTTATTGGGATGAAGATTGCCAGACAGCCTTCGACAAGTTAAAAGACTATCTGAAGACTCCTCCAGTATTGGGCGCACCGGTGAAAGGACGGCCGTTGATACTGTATATAGCAGCTACACACAATTCTCTGGGGGCAATGCTAGCCCAGAATAATGAAGAAGGGAAAGAACAAGCCCTCTATTACCTCAGTCGGAGACTGGTCAGAACTGAAGAGAGATACACTTATATTGAGAAGATCTGCCTGGCACTAGTCTTCGCAGTCAAAAAGCTCCGGCATTATATGTTGTCGCATGAGATCAGCTTGGTGTCCAAGGAGGATCCCCTGAAATATATTATGTCCCAGCCGGCACTCAAAGGCCGCCTAGGCAAATGGGCAGTAATCCTTATGGAGTTTGATGTCTCCTACGTACCGCGCAAGGCCATCAAAGGTCAAGCTATTGCAGACTTCTTCGCTGAGCACCCAGTGCCCGGGGAAAGCCCGTGGGAACCGAACTCCCGAGGATGAAACCCTAGAAGCCGCCCAAGTACAGCCTTCCTTATGGCAGCTATACTTTGATGGCGCTTCCAGAATTGACACCTCTGCTACCGGGTCATCCAGGGTCAGAGCAGGGAGCAGGCATAGTCTTGAAGTCCCCAGAAGGAGAAGTGGTGCATACTTCCTGCTCCATAAACAAACAATGCACAAACAATGAGCAGAATATGAAGCCCTGATAATCGGGTTGCAGATTGCTCTGTCCATGGGAATTCAGATGCTGGAAGCATTCGGAGACTCCATGCTAGTTATAAAACAGCTGGAAGGAGAGTTCGAGGTGCGAAAGCAAGAGCTCCTCCCCTATCACCAGTTGGCAACTCGCCTGATGTCAAGATTTTACTTCATCAGCATCAAGCACGTCAATCGAGGCCGGAATGCTCAGGCAGACGCCCTCGCTAAGCTGGCCAGTTCATTGGCGGTCCCGCCAGACACAAGCCTGAATATAACAGTGATCAACCGCCGACAGGTCCCCAGCGTAACAGAGGTTCTGGCCGACGAACAAGAGATGGAAGTAGCAGTCATCGAAGGGGTTCAGCAGCCCGACTGGCGAGAGCATCTCCTACGCTGGTTTCAACACCAGCAACTTCCAAAAGAAAAGGAACAGAGAATGAAGCTCCTGAGGATCAAGGATTCTTACGAGATGAGAAGCGGGACCTTGTTCCGAATTATGGCAGATGCCCGAAGGAAAGTCCTACTCCGTTGCTTGTCTTCAGCAGAGGCGGGACAGGTGATGCAAGAAGTTCATGCAGGATCAGCTGGAGCACACCAGGCTGGCCCGAAAATGAAAATTGAGATAAAGAAGCTGGGTTATTATTGGCCCACTATGTTTAATGATTGTTGCAAATTTGCCAAGGCTTGTCAGAAATGTCAAGAACACGCTAATGTGGCGAGGAGACCTCCAGTGCCACTGCATCCCACTCTACCAAGTTGGCCGTTTGCTCAGTGGGGCACGGACGTGGTAGGGCCACTACCAGCATCTTCATCAGGGTGCAAATACATCTTAGCAGCTACAGACTATTTCTCCAGATGGGCGGAGGCGGTAGCACTAAGAGATGTGACCGGAGAACTAGTTGCAAGATTCTTCCGGCAGAATGTAATATTCCGGTTCGGGATCCCCAGCCGAATCATCTCTGATAATGGCAGCCATTTCAGAAATCAGAAGGTTTACCGGCTAGCCGACAAATACAAAATTGACTGGAGGACATCGTCCCCCTACAACCCTCAAGCCAATGGACTGGCAGAGGCCTTTAACAAGACCTTGTGCACACTATTGGCAAAGACTGTCAAGTCTAACAAAAAGGATTGGGAAGAAAGGATGTACGAAGCACTTTGGGCTTATCGTACTATCTACAAGACCCCAACCGGCTGTTCACCTTTCTCCCTTGTCTATGGGTCGGAAGCTGTAGTGCCGATTGAACTTGAAGTTCCTTCATTGCGAGTTGCCATCCAGCACGGATTAGTCAGTGGTGAGCAGACCAATGCAGAAAGAAGATTGGAAGAGCTCGCTGAGCTCGAAGGAAAACGCCTCCAGGCGCAACAAAACATCCAACTCTACCAAGCTCGCATGGCCCGCGCTTTTGACAAGTTAGTCAAGGGTCGAGAGTTCAAGAAAGGAGACCTGGTGATGGTCAAAAGAAGAGAAGTGATGGCCTCTAACCCCAAAGGGAAGCTGGTCGAAAACAGGGTCGGACCGTATATCGTCCGTCGAGTATATGAAGGGGGTGCCTACGTCCTTGTAGACCACAAAGGAGTCATCCAGTTCTCTCCCCTCAACGGAAAACACATTAAGCTGTATCATGCGGCGCATCCGACACACCCCGAGTGATCGGTCGGAACACCTTCCCCTTGGTTAGCGGCATTCCGCCCTAACCGGGCTACCTTCCCCTTGGTTAGCGGTATTTCACCCTAACCAAGCTACCCTTTCCTTGGTCTAGTGGCACTCCGCCCTAGCCAAGCTACCCTTTCCTTGGTTAGCGACACTCCGTCCTGACCAAGCTACCCTTTCCTTGGTCTAGTGGCACTCCGCCCTAACCAAGCTACCCTTTCCTTGGTTAGCGGCACTCCGCCCTGACCAAGCTACCCTTTCCTTGATCTAGTGGCACTCCGCCCTAACCAAGCTACCATTTCCTTGGTTAGCGGCATTCCGCCCTAATCGAGCTACCCTTTCCTTGATCTAGTGGCACTCCGCCCTAACCGAGCTACCTTCCCCTTGGTTAGCGGCATTCCGCCCTAACCGAACTACCTTCCCCTTGGTTAGCGGCATTTCACCCTAACCAAGCTACCCTTTCCTTGGTCTAGTGGCACTCCGCCCTAACCAAGCTACCTTTTCCTTGGTTAGCAGCATTCCGCCCTAATCGAGCTACTTTTCCTTGATTAACGACATTCCCACCTAATCGAGCTGCTTTTCCTTGGTTCAGTGGCACTCCGCCCTAACCGAGCTACCTTCTCCTTGGTTTAATGGCACTCCGCCTTAACCGAACTACCTTCTCCCTTGGTTCAGTGGCACTCCGCCCTAATCGAGCTACTTCTCCTTGATTAGCAGCATTCCGCCCTAATCAAGCTACTTTTCCTTGGTTAGCGGCACTCCGCCCTAATCGAGCTACTTTTCCTCGGTTAGCGGCATTCCGCCCTAATCAAGCTACTTTTCCTTGGTTAGCGGCACTCCGCCCTGATCAAACTACTTTTCATCGGTCAGTGGCATTCTGCCCTGATCGAGCTACCCTCTCCTTGGCTAGCGGCTCTCCGCCCTAATCAAGCTACCTTTCCTTGGTTAGCGGCATTTCGCCCTGATCAAGCTACCCTCTCTCGGCTCGCATTCCGAATAAAAAAAAAAGGAAGAAAAGAAAGAAGTCAAAATAAAAATGGGGTTAAAAATAGAGATACCCCGCCGGACTTGCTCCCATATCGGGACAAGTGCAAAAATGGCCGTAACCCAGCTGTGGCGAAAACCCGAAAGGGCGTCGCAGGTAAAATCGGGTACCCCGCCACGTGAAAACCCGAAAGGGCGCGTGGGCAAAAGCAAGAGGGGGCTGGCTTCGGCGAAAACCCGAAAGGGCGCCTGAGTCGGTAAAGTGGTAAATTCCCAAATGCCTCTCCTATTCTCCACCCAATAAAACTCCGAAAGGGACAATCATCAAAGTCCCGCCGGAAATCCTTTAACACATCATTTTCGACCCTCGTCGTCATCAGCGAGATCGATCGATCTCTACCCTCAACGTAGACCCTACGTCCCTGTTGACAACCCCATCCTTGTTTCGGCAGTGATATATGCCGACGAACAAATCCTTTTCGACCCCCGTCATCCTCGACGAGATCGGTCGATCTCTACCCTCAACTTGGACCTTACGTCCCTGTTGACAATCCCATCCTTGTTTCGACGGTAGCATACGCCGACGAATAAACCCTTTTCGACTCTCGCCATCATCGGCGAGAACGGTCGATCTCTACTCTTGAACTTGGATCCTACATCCTTGTTAATAAGCCACGTCCTTGCTTCGACATTTAACCAGTGTCGACGAAATAAACCTAAGACCAACCCTTGTCCTCATCGACAAAGACGGTCAGCGTTCCCGCGGTCCAGTTCTTCTGAATCTCGAATTCAAAAACAAAAAAAAAGAAAAGAAATTGGGGTTAAAAAAAGAGATACCCCGCCAGACTTGCTCCTATATCAGGTCAAGTGCAAAAATGGCTATAACCCAGCTGTGGCGAAAACCCGAAAGGGCGTCGCGGGCAAAATCGGGTACCTCGCCGCGTGAAAACCCGAAAGGGCGCGCGGGTAAAAGTAAGAGGGGGCTGGCTTCGGCGAAAACCCGAAAGGGCGCTTAGGTCAGTAATGTGAATAAAAATGAATGGTGAATAGTGATGAACCATCCGTTGTCCAAAGGCCATTTCCGAGGTCGGGGCGAGGGTCTTCATCCGATATCCCACTTATACACATCTAGTGTCTACCTCTTTCGACCCTTGTCACCATCGGCAAGATCGGTCGCTACCTATCCGGTTCTTGTCACCATCGGCAAGACCGTCTACCCCTTTCGACCCTTGTCACCATCGGCAAGATCGGTCGCTACCTATCCGGTTTTTGTCACCATCGGTAAGACCGTCTACCCCTTTCGACCCTTGTCACCATCGACAAGATCGGTCGCTACCTATCCGGTTTTTGTCACCATCGGCAAGACCGTCTACCCCTTGCGACCCTTGTCACAATCGGCAAGATCGATCGCTACCTATCCAGTTTTTGTCACCATCGGTAAGACCGTCTACCCCTTTCGACCCTTGTCACCATCGGCAAGATCGGTCGCTACCTATACGGTTCGTGTCACCATCGGCAAGACCGTCTACCCCTTTCGACCCTTGTCACCATCGGCAAGATCGGTCGCTACCTATCCGGTTCGTGTCACCATCGGCAAGACCGTCTACCCCTTTCGACCCTTGTCACCATCGGCAAGATCGGTCGCTACCTATCCGGTTTTTGTCACCATCGGCAAGACCGTCTACCCCTTTCGACCCTTGTCACCATCGGCAAGATCGGTCGCTACCTATCCGGTTCGTGTCACCATCGGCAAGACCGTCTACCCCTTTCGACCCTTGTCACCATCGGCAAGATCGGTCGCTACCTATCCGATTTTTGTCACCATCGGCAAGACTGTCTACCCCTTTCCACCCTTGTCACCATCGGCAAGACCGGTCGCTACCCGTTCTCGGTTCTGGCCGTTCTCGGCAGGACCGTGTATCCGTCAATTTCACTATGCCCTCCTGAGTCCCCCGAACTCTCGGCCGGCATAGGCCGTTTCTAGTCTCGAGAAAAGTCACGGCACGGTGGAGTGAACACCTCACCCCTTCCCTGAAGGCGTGAGCGCTCTCCTGCCCTAGTGACCCATACACTCGGACTAGAATCAACGGGCAAATGAAAAGAAAAAATGACAAGATGGAGTCTTCATTCAAAATCAGGATGGAGATTTTTCATTACTATGAAGTAAAAAGCACATGATTACATGGGCCATGCCCTGGAATACATAAGGTGCATTAAAAGGGAGCACATAAAGAAAAGAGACTACGGCAAAGGGCGTCGGAAGATGTCCTCCAGCACAGGAATACCCAGGGAGGGATGACGGATCAGTTCTTGCAATCTGAACTCGGTGGCCTCCAGCTCGGATAGCTTCATCTCCAGGGAAGCAGCTTGTCCTTCAGCCATCTCAGCATCCTCAACCTTTTGGACCCCCAGGCGATCTACTTCTTCAAGTTCAGCCTCTATCCTGGAAAGTTCGGCCCGCAATGCCGTCATCCGGGCCGTCAGGGAGCTCCGGCGTTGTAAAGAGGCGTTGGCTTCGTCCCTCGCCCTCGCCGCGGTCTCTTGCAGAGAAATAAGGGCCGTCTTGTTTTCAGCCCGCTCCAATGATATGGCCGCCAGCTGGTCAGCTGCCTCCCGGCCCAAGAACTCCCTCCGGTTCACATACTTCAGGAGCAGGATCACCCGCGGAGTCCAGTCGTCCATGGGACAACCGAGGGCCAGCAGCGAGCGGGACAGATGCTCTATCAAGCCCCTCAGCTGAATATAAGTTAAATCCCTACTGGCTGTTACGGTCTGCTGGAGGGTCCCCAGGAACTGCCACACGACATCACTCGAGGACTGAAGACCAAGTGGCGACGTCTCGGGCAGTTCGAACTCTACTCTGCCATCCACGGCAGCCCATATATCATCAGCCGTCCCGGAGGATGACGACGGCATAAGCTGCAGCCCACTACCACTGGGAACAACCGCACCGGCAGATGCGGTGGCTAGATCCTCAACAACAACAATCTCTTTGCCGGTCCCCTGGGGTGGGAGTCCAACAAGAACCTCGAGCACCGAGGACGTCCGTCCCTCAATAATCTCCCCGGCTTCTATCTCAGCAGAGCCACCCTTCTCCAGAACTGACTGCTGTGCAGCCTCCCTTGGCGGAGAATCTCCGGCTACTGCCGAACTATCAACTTCCACGAGCGCTCCGGGACCAACTGGAACCATCGCTGCTGCATGATCCTTTGGGTACCGCAATGCGATGGGCCGCAGGACGGACGGGAAAGTCGCCTGGCCTGTTCCCAGGGCCGGGAGTGGTATCTGCACCGTCATAGTTGGCAGCGCCACCTCAGTCTGCATCGGAGATATATATACAGTTAAAACCTGGCTAGAAGAAGGAGAAAAGAAGCATGGTAAGCATCGGTCCTGGATAGGTCCTTACCTCGGCCGGGACTAAGCTCAAATCTTTAAGAGCAGCTCCCCCAGCGCCAGCCTCCTCACTCGTAAGCGATAATGATGGCACAGGACCGCCCCATGATAACCGGGCCGGGCTGAAAGTCGGATAGTCACTCTCATAGGCCGAGGACACCCCAGCATCGTCGGTCTCAAAATCAAGTGGTGATGGCTCCTCGTCACTGGAGCCGCCACCATAATCTACATGCTCAGAGGAGGAAGACCCCTCTGCTCTCTCAGGACGCTCCGCCGTCGAAGTAGGAGCCTCGCCAGTAGGAGCATCACCCTCGGCGGAAGCTTTTCCGGTGCTCTCCACACCAAGGGCAGCAATAGATGATACCTCAGGGGCGGGCTCTCCCTGCCCCGAGGGGACCACCTCCTCTGCACTCTCCGAGCCCGGAAACAATGGTGGTTGTATATCGACTACAATTCACAGCAAAAAGGGGTCAAGACGGCTGAAGATACGAAGATTTGCGTTGCTATCGCAACTAAACTATAGATTACCTTCCATCTCCCGCCGGGGTGTTGGAGAGGGTAGATCCCTTTCTATGGGAGCAGCGGGGACTTCCTCTGCCCCGTCCCTAGCCGCTACATCTGCCGTCGCCTCCTGTCCGACGACCGCGGCAACTGTATCGGCAACTGTCAGCATGGGCCACCCCAAGTGGTCGAAACAAGCTAATGCACTCTGAAGAAAAGAAGAGCCTACCTTCGGCCTCTAGCCCTTGTACGCGAGAAGCCTCAAACTCTTCAAAAGATACAACAGAAGGAAGGACGGTTGCTGATTCCTTCTCTGCGGCTTTCTTCCGGCGTGCCCGTGTCACTCGGGTCACCGCCGCTTTCGCCTTCCCGACGGCCTCTCGCAGTTGGGACCTAGTCCTCTTCCTCGAATCTCCAGGAGGTAGTGGCGTCGTGGTCGGGGCCGGCTCAGGAACTTCAAAATATGCCGGCTTTTTGGCCTTTATGATCAGCTCCCTGAAGTGTCGGGTCTCCTCCGAAGTCGGTCGGACTGTATACGCACAAGGGTGAGAATGACGCAACCACAATGAAAGGAAGAAGCTGGCCGAAGGGCCTGAAGGAAAAGATAGAACTTACTTGCCGGCCCCGTATAAAAGGGGAAGAGAGGCCAATAAAATAGCGATGGCGTCTTGTCCCTCGAAGCCGCCTCGCGAATAAGCCAGCATAGATCCCCGATCTTTTCGCTCGGCTCAGCTAGCAACGCCAGGTCCTCGTGTCCACGGGAGGATAGTAGATAATACAGGCTCAGATGGTCCAGCCCCCACCTGTCTGCATATTTGAAGGAGATCTGAAGAGGATGGTCCAGTATGGCTTCGCTGGGGCTACCCACCGAGAGGCCGTGAGACCGAAGGAGTGCGAACAGCCAGGGGGTGTTGGCATATAAGTCAGCCCGCCTGTCCTCTTGCGAATGAAAGCCCGATGGGATACAACCTATCCACCTCGGGACGCCAGTCGGCCACGGCCGCGATGGGCTCCTCTACTGGCAAAGGGAGTTGCTGGAGAATCACCCTCTCACTGCTTACCCGGCATAAACCCCGAAGGGTCTTCACATAATCATCCTTGTTGATCGGGGGCAACTTCAGCTCAACTTTCATCTTGCGGCCTTTTACGAGCTTGCGGGCCTCTAGATAGGCCTTCACGTCCGTATTAGTCCAAGATTTCAACTTCTTCAAATAAGAAGCGTCAATATCAAGAACTGGCTCCGGCTGGGAAGCTAAGAACCTGTGCTCCGCCACGGCCCAGCACTCTCTCCGGGAGGTCCTGTAAAATCCCGTCCGCGCGTTCCACCACTTGACGTATTCAGGCGTGACGCGAGGGAACCGTGCGGGGGCGGGCACCCGGAAAGAAACGTCTTCGCGACGATGGAAAAAGTCCCACCATATCCGGGCGTCATCATTGGACGTTTGCCCGGCCCTGTGCCTGTTGGGCAATGCAAATTGCGAAGAGGAATGTGGAATCTGCTGGTCGTAGCCAAAGTTCCGACTGAAACGGAACGGGTAATACGGCTCCAGCCACAGAATGCCGCTCTTGCGAAATACGAGGACACTAGGCCTGATGGCCAGTGCCCAATCAACCAACTCCGGCTCCAGAATAGGCCTGGTATAATTGGCCTGGGAAATCGGATGGATGTACTCCTCAGTTTCAAAGAGCTTGCATTGCCTCGTCCTGTTCGTCAACGGGCTCGAGTGAGCAGCTAAGCTCCAGAAATGAAGAACCCCGGGCGAGTCCACGGGAAGACGGGTCAATTTACCCCGAATGGCATAGAGTTGCTCCGCTAGCAATGATGGCTCGGCACTTGCAAACTCTATCATGCGCGGGACCAGAGGAACTGCTTGTAACGCCCGAGGAGCTGCCTCCGGGAACAGGGTGCAGACCCAAGCATTAAAGAAATGTAACGGACCAACCGTCCGAAGGCTTCTGGGGAGGCGCGTCTTATGCAAGTCTCCCAACATCTTGTAAATGAGGCACAGGGCCACTGGGCAAAGAGACAGCTTGGTACCCCAAGCCATAAGACAGGCTGGATATATGGCTTCCGCCCTGATCACGCTCTCGTCACCCTGAGGGAGAGCAAAGGAACAAAGCCAATAAACCAAATATGCAGCACAGTGAGTCACTGCATCAACACCAGTAGGGTTTGGGTTTTCCCCCTGCCCTCCTCTCGAAGAAGATGACGAAGCGGCCTGGCGTCGTATCCTCTTCTTCCGCTTCTGGGCCACCGGTGCTATCGGAGGAAAATCTTCATACTTGTTCTTCCCCTGGAAGAAATATTGAAGCCAAGCGCCCATCCGCACTCTTCGCTTCTCGCCCGGCTTTCGAGCTTCTCTCGTGTCGTGCGACGAATGGAAGAGGGTGCGATACGCCTTCATTAGATATCGATAGGCGTAGCCCGCCATATACCGACCGTCACCGTCGGTCTGGTCCTTCAACCAGTCAGGCCAACAAACTTCTTCATACGGCTCTCCATCAATGGGCAGGCCGCTGAGCTGAGATAGGCTCCACAAGTCTAAGGAGGTCTCCCCCTCTGAAGTATAGAAGGTGTTGTATTCAGGGCAAAACACCTCGATCATGCCACAGCACAAGCCTCGGGAAATCGGGTACCGATATCTTGAAGCGTACACGCTGTGATATACACCAGCTCTGGTCAAAAGAGGAGCATAATGATGCAGCACATAGTCTGTGAATTCCACTGCTCCGGGCCTGAATGCGTGGGCGTCTGTAACTTTCAACTCAGCAAACCACCCCACGGAGATCTGGTGCTTGAAGCGAATCGCCAAGCAATCCAGCAAGAATGACTCATCTCTATATCCCCATCTCAACGGGGCAAGGAATAACCAAAGATCGGCTTCTCCCGATCTACTCTGCCCGCGGAGTCATTCCATCGAGCAGGTACAAATTCGGGAGCTCTGGTCAACAGTCCGTCTGCCGGAGCCAGGTCTTGCAGCCCCAGCACAACGCTCCACTTCCTGACCTCCCCAGGGAGATAGATGGGTCTTCCTCGCATTACGCATTCGGCCAAGCTGTCTCTCTCCACCAGCAGGGCCTGCTCGACCTTCCGGACGGCGAACACATCCCGCTTCCCCTGAAGGTTGAAGCGCCGAAGAAGGGACATCAGGTGCTTGTCCTTGGGATAATCCTTCCTGGTCACGCCCTCTCTATTATAATGAAAAGAGTCGCCCCCGAGAATAAGGAGACGACCGGTGTCTACAGTGTCCGTCTCCGAATCCGAAGACTCCGCAACTATGGCCACCTGGCCGTGACCCCAGTCGAGAGAATTAACATTCTCCCATGTCACCACGGCACGAGAGGAAGAGCTGGATGCCATGACAGCTGCAAAAAGAGCATATCAAACAAAAAACAACAAGTCAGGAAATGGCTAATCAAAGGCGAACTTCTGACAAAATTTCGGCAGAGTCTCCCCAGCACAGGGAATTGCCGAAGAAAAGCGGGAACGCGTCCACTGAGGAACGGTCCCTAAAAGGCAGCCATCGGTATTACACCGAGGCCAGAGGAACACCCGGGGAAACAGCTCCGAGGGCAAGCCCTGCTAGAAGCCTCCCCGGGCCCAAAGAAAGGGTTTTGAAACCCAAATGGACAACATCTCCACTCACCCGAAGGAAAATCGCCGCTCTCGGCGCCGGAGAAAGGGAAGAGAGGGAAGAGAGAGAAAAAGTTTATGCAAATGAGGGATGAAGAAGAAAAAACAAAGGCGAAAGCCTTATATGGAGGGGCCCCCCTCCGTTAAACCGGCACGCTATTTAGCGCGCCGGATTAACGGCCCTCTAAGCAAAAGGCGCGCCGGTAAAAGGCGCGCCGGGTCAAAGTGGGAAGCCAACGGCCGCGCCGGATTAACAGCCCTCTAAGCAAAAGGCGCACCGGTAAAAGGCGCGCCGGGTCAAAGCGGGAAGCCAACGGCCGCGCCGGATTAAAAGCCCAAGGGTCATAGGCCGCGCCGTACTAACATCTAAACGGTGCCGGGTCAACGTCCGTGCCGAATTAAGGGCCATCCCAGGCGCCCGCTAATCAAGGAAGGGGTCAGTCCGGATGAAATTCATCCGTCGGCCTTGCTGCACTCGTACCTTGCTCGCAACACCCACGTCTGGGGGGCATTTGTTGGCACTCAAAATATGATTGTCGGTGACCAAGCTATAAGGACGAATGACCCGGCCCACCGAAGTACGGAAGCCGATAAAGATCAACATATTAAAGACTTCTCAAGCTGACAGAGCCTCGAGTCACTCCGTGTGGACACGGGGACTTCACCTCAGGAGAGCCGAGACAAACTCGTCAACCAACCGGCAGTGCGACCAAGCCTGCCCAATGAACCGGCATCGACTTTGTCGTGCTGCATCCACTACACCCGTTGTCCGACCAAGGTCGACGGTCTACCCGGTGGCTACCCACCTCATGAAAGGCTCTCCCGAGGATAAAGGAGTCCCCCCGGCTTCCCGAAACGGAGAACCGAAAGATCTGACGGCGGAAGATCCCGATCGCCCGGCATGGGCACGGCTTCCCGTCAAGATGGGCCCATTAGTGGCCGAATGATCGCCCGGCTCAGGCGGAACTATCTCCCGGCTATCTAACCTCCTAGAAAGCTCTGAGTACGAGCCAGGCCGGACCAACAGCATGGAGCGTAGAGCCGAAGGCCGTGCCGGTAGAAAGCCCGTACGATCAAGATAAAGCTATTCGGAACCTCGAGAATGGCCGTACGTCAACCGGGGAGCTTCTACAAGACATCTCGTCGAAGTTTCGAGGAGCATTGGCAAGATAAATGTTCACGGTGACCCCCGGAATCATCCCCGGGCTCATCAACTGGCTCGAAGCCCACGAGGAGCATTAGCCCGGCGCGCCCTAAACCGGCGCGCCCCAAGCTTGATGCCCTCTATCCCGGCGCGCTGAAACCCATCCATGGCTTGGCTATTCCGGCGCGCAAAGGCCCATGAAGCCTTTCCCGGCGCGCAGTTCTTCACGCCGTACAAGGCTTGGGGCTCGATCATGTATATATACAGATGGCTATTCGAAATAAAGGAGAGCGAGAGTTTTTGGGGGATCGGCTGTCAGCCCTCTGATCGTTTTCGAGAGGGAGGAGAGGGCTTCCTTTTTCGCTTGAGGTACAGAGAGTGAAGGTTTCTCGGGAGCAGTGACCGCCGGCCATCTTCTTCGGCTGCGATACTCTGTTTCAGGAACAGGTGGGCGCGGGCGTTGATCTTCTCCTGCTTTTCCGTAGTTTTCTTCCTCGAAACTCCTATCCGTCGAATGTAAGCGAGGGGGGGAGGAGCGACAATGAAATGAGTCGATTCTCCTCCCCCCTCTACGCGATCCCTTCTGATTTTCTTCCTCCGTTATCGCACCGTGAATGTCTTCTGTCTCTGTTGTCGGCGAACGGCGATCAAGTGATGGTGCCGGGGCTGTACTCTCGCTATGTAAATGTTAAACCCTTCCCATTTTTTTGGAATGGCAACGTATGTGCGTGCGTGTGAATGCTTAAATCAATGAATCGGATGAATGATCCTCCCCTCTCTTTCTCTATCTATGCTAACACGTCTGTCTGAGTTCTTCTCTGCATCACTCTAACCTTGGTTCCTCCGAAGGTTGCATTGTGCCCCGACTCGTCGTGGGCTATAGAAACACCCCTCCCCGGGGGCTTTTCTTTGATTCATTTTTTTTGTGTTGTTATGCTTGATGCAGGGGTCTTTGCACCCCTTTTCTTCTCGGAGGGAGCCGTGCCTCTGCGCGTGTCTCTGGCCGCTCCACACAGGGTTTACCTCCCTGAACATTGCTTTCTAGCTGTTCGAGCATATGCCCCTACTGCGTGCCTGTCTAACTTATGCCCTTATTACTCGTTCTTCACGGTCATCTGCATCGTTCCGAGGTTTCCTCGTCGTTTTGATCACCCGGGGAGGGGGACATTCCCCGTTACTTCCTGCAATTGCTGGGCGACTGAGGGCTCTACCTCTCCGTGGTAGGCGCTTTCTCGAAGCCATGGCTGATAATGACGGGGAGCCTGGGTCAACGAACTCAACCCCGACAGACCAGGGCCCGATCGAGACCAGGGTGTGTGTGCTCCTTGTAGGCTAGTCCTCGGAGTCCCACTCTCCCAATGGTCAGTCCCTCCATGGGACGAATCACTGACTACGAGTCCTTCACCCCTCGTAGGCTAGCCCTCGGGGTGTCGTCCTCATCATCAGTGACTTCGCCCTTCTATCTCTTCCCCCATGGAGCTTTGGTGCCCCTAGCAGGCTTGTCCTCGGGGTATCCTATCCAGTGGGGTATGCTGGCCGCCTTTGGGCAGACCGGTGATTTAGGGGCTTGCTCCATTAGTGAGTATGACCCCGATTCTCCCCTGCAACTCTGTTTGTTCAGGGGAGATGCTGTCAAATTTTTGACAGACTCCAGATAATTATGTCAATAAAATGATCGCTCCGAATCGAATCAACTCAGTGCTCGAGTATGAACCTCGCACTGACCTCCCCCTCATTTCCAGAAGGCCATGGACTCCAATCAAACAATCATCTGGCCCAACAACTCAAGAAAGGGTCCCATGAAGTCTAATAAACTTAAAAAGGTTCATAATTCAACAAAACAGGTTTAATACGGCGCGGTCTTAACCGGCGCGCCCTAAACCGGCGCGGTACCCCCCCGCGCCGGATTAACCCACACTCATTTCCAACTTTTTTTCCTTTGCGCCTTTCCGGCGCGCCCTAAACCGGCGCGCCCCCAAGCCCTTGCGCGCCGTTTCAATACACATGGTCACCGCGCCGTATTAACCCCTATACCTACGCGTGACCGCGCCGTGTAAGCGTTCTTATACACTTGTAGTCACCCCGGTTTTGAAGCGTCATGCCACTCTAGTGATTCATTCACCCCGGGTAAGTCTCGTCTTTCGGGGGCGATGTCAATAAGCCGTAATTGGTGAATAAAAAGGATGGCCAAGCGAGCCCGGGTCATATTATCATCGTATTCATTGTCATATCCGTTAAGCGTTTTGCTTTCGCTATTACACTTGCGCCGTTCTTCCTCCTCTCAGTGAAGGGCAGTAAATGCGGCTGATCGCCACCGTTTCATAACACTATCTTCATGTGTAATCTAGGTGTGGATGTCTTGTGTGCATGCATGCATAGATCCTCGGGTATATCAAATGGCATCGACAGAAGACCGGGTTACGCCCGGCCGGAAGTCTTCGTCATGCGCGATGGTGGTCTTCGGACCTACATCCTCCGCCACGTACCGAGGGTCCATAATTCCATGAACTATACATCTGCTATACGATAAATATTTGCATCCTGCCTGTCATTGCTATAATCATCATGTAGTTCTTTTTAATCCGGCTTCGACGGCCCGCTATCTTGGCAATTAATCAAATGTGTTCCCTCCTCGTGGGGGATGTAATTAACGCCATCACCTTTATGGTATGGCGGTCTGCTGGTCCCGACCGAACCTCACATTCGCCCTATATGGGTCAGAATGAGCGCACAATAAAATTGTCACTCATGTGACTGGCACGCCCGCGTCGTCAATCAGTCAGTTGACTACCAGTTAGCCAAATGGTTGATCGATACGCGAATGAAAAGGGAAAGAAAGAAAACGCTGAAACAATCGCCCATAATTTGTAGACACAGTGCGGGCCACGAGGTACAATTGAGGGGTGGTGCACCCGTCAAGAGGATATCGCATGTCTTGCATGCATAACCTAAATTCACGCATTTCACCCGAGGCAATTCTCTGTGGCGTGGCAGTGCAAATGTGTGAACAAAGAGCCCTAACCATAGGGATATGCAGGTTTTCCTGGTGACACTCGAGGATCACTCTAGCGCCTACACATTAGTTCCAGGCTTTCGACTTTCGGTAGCTTCACACAGCCCCCATCTGTTTATTTTGGTAGCGGATTTCACCGTTCGGCGCGAGTCTCCTCATGTGTCTCAATGGGGATTCCCGGCTACTAAGATTCATCCTTATTGTCATTCGCTTCACCATTTCGCGCGAGTCTCCTCATTTGTTTCAGTGGGGATTCCCGGCTACTCGGCTCCGCGTTTCTCTCTCTTTTCTTTTCTTTTTTTTTCTCTCTTTTTTTTATTTTTTTTTCTTCTTTTTTTTACAGCGGGGGTAGGCAGCTTTTCCCTCACGATTACCTTTCACGCGAGTGCAGGAATTCAAGTCTCCGTAGAGTGCCAAGAAGAAATTCGGGCAATCCCTATAGTCGAAGGCTATTGAACACATTAAGTGCTAAGTGTGGGGGCTTTGTCTCAGGTTTATTTTGTGAGTTGGGCTTAGCGATTCAGCCATGACTCTTCCCCTTGACGTGTGCACCCGCCATAGTTGGGTTCCCTTCGAGCGTACGCCGCGACGCACGTGCATCCGGAATCAGGGCGATGTTATTTAGCAAGGAAACACGGTCCTAGAAAATTTCAAGGAGGTGTATTATTCTATATTAAGCAAGCATGCAAGCATGGCAATCAAGCATTCTCTTCTTTCTTCTCTTTTTTTGTTTTGTTGTATGTTTTGTTTTTTTTTGTTTATTTTTATTATTTTTTTATTATTTTTTGTTGTTTTTTTGTGTTTTTTTGTCATGTTTTTTTATTTTTATTTTTACATAAGAAAATATTATTGTTACGTATAAGTGTAGTGGTATTAAAGGTATTAGGGAAGCAGACCACGAACGGCTGAAAAGGTATTAGGGAGGCGGGCTATAGAACCCAAGGGACATTAGGGGAGTGGGCCATAAGGGCTAAAGGATGCTGGGAAGCAGGCTGTGGGAGCCAGAATTGGGAAGAGAGGAGGGACGGATGGATTACTCCTGATAGTGGGCCCCGGCCGAAATGGCCATGTCGAGGGGCGTTGGGTAGCGGGATGTGAGAGTCGAAAAGAAGGGTCTCTTTTGTTCTCTGGTCGGGGAAGGGTCCGGACCAAAACGGAAGGTTTATTCTTTGATTCTCTGGCCGGGGAAGGATTCGAACCAAAGTGAGAGGTCTATTATTTTTTTTAACTGGGAAGCTGTCGGTTGGGGTGCCAATGATGAGGTAGCTGTCGGCTAGGAGCCGATGTCGAGGTAGCTATCGGCTAGGAGCCGATGATGAGGTAGCTGTCGGCCTGAAGGCCGATAATGAGGTAGATGTCGGCTAGGAGCCGATGATGAGGTAGCTGTCGGCTGCGAGCCAATGATGAGGTAGTTGTCGGCCCGAAGGCCGATAATGAGGTAGCTGTCGGCTTGAAGCCCCGATGGCTGAAAGTTGGTCGGTTTAACGCCCCGTCGGCGGAATATTTGTCGGATTGAAGCCCCGATGGCCGAGTATCTGTCGGCTTGAAGCCCCTATGGCTAAATATTTTTTTGTTTAACGCCCCAATGGCTGTTCATTCTCTTCTTCTCTTCTTCTTTTATGAACATGCAGGTGCAAAGACCGCGTCTGCCTCGTGATTCTCTCTTTTTTTTTCTCTTCTTCTTTTGTAGAGAGGTAGGTGCAGAGACCATGTTCGCCCCGTAATTGTTCTTTCTCTTCTTCTCTTCTTCTTTTATGTAGAGGCAGGTGCAAGGACCATGTTCGCCCCGTGATTGTTCTTTCTCTTCTTCTCTTCTTCTTTTATGGAGAGGCGGGTGCAAAGACCGTGTCTGCCTCGTGACTCTTTTTTTTTTCTTCTCTTCTTCTTTTGTAGAGAGGCAGGTGCAGAGACCATGTTCGTCTCGTGACTCTTTCTTTTTTTTCTTCTTTTGTAGAGAGGCAGGTGCAGAGACCATGTTCGCCTCATGACTCTTTCTTCTGTTTTTTCTTTTGTGTGATGAGACGGGCTCGAAGACCACGTCTGCCTCATGTGTCTTCTTTTGATTCTGCTCTTCTTCTTTTATGTGAAGAGACGGGTTCAGGGACCACGTCTACCTCATGTGTCTCTTCTTCTTTTTCTTCCCTTCTTTTACGTGATAAGGCGGGCTCGAAGACCACGTCTGCCTCATGTGTCTTCTTTTCCTTTTCTTCTCTTCTTTTGTGTGATGAGGCGGGCTCGAGGACCTCATGTGTCTTCTTTTCCTTTTCTTCTCTTCTTTTCCTTTTCTTCTCTTCTTTTGTGTGATGAGACGGGCTCGAAGACCACGTCTGCCTCGTGCATGTCTTTTTCTTTATTCTGCTCTTCTTTTCTCATTAATGCTTCCACGCTGGAGTGTATTCCTCTTAATATGCCCCCAGGTTGGGGTGTAGCTTCATTTGGTATGCATCCCCCCTGAGGGGGTGTGTTTTGCCTCTTCGTTTCTGTGCCCCCAGGCGGGGTGTATTTTTTTACTTCTATGTCCCCAGACCAGGGTGTGTTTTTTTTTAATGCCCCCAAGGCGGGGTGTAGCTCTCTTCAAATGCCCCCCCAAGCCGGGGTATACTCTTCGCGGCTTCTATGCCCCCAGGCGGGGTATGTTTCTTCTTCATGTGCCCCCAGGCCGAGGTGTGTTTTTGTTTCTTATACCCCCCCCCCTTTGCGGGGGCAAATTTTGCTCTCTTTCTACCCCTGAAGGCGGAGGAGTGCTTCTCTTCATATGTCCCCGGCACGAGGATGTATCTCTTGCTTCTTATGCCCCCCTGAGGCCGGAGTGTATCTCTTTACGGCTTCTATGCCCCCGAAGCAGGGTATGTTGTTTCTTCAAGTGCCGCTTAGGCGGAGTATATCTTCCTTCTTATGCTCCCAGATCGGGGTGTACGTCTCTTCTTCCGACGCCCCTAGGTCGGGGTATATTCTTTCTTCATGTGCTCCCAGGTCGGGATGTATGTCTCTTTATTTTTTTTTACGCCCCCGGATCGGGGTAAATGCTTATGCTTCTTATGCGTCAAGGGCGGAGTGTACCTCTTTGTGCCCCCTGAGCGAGGTGGATGCTCTGCATGTGTCCCCGGGCCGGGGTGGAGCTTTGTCTCACATGGAGGGGGTGTGTTGTTTCTTCAAAAGCCCCCAGACCAGGGTGTATTCTTCTCTTTCTTATACTCCCGAGGCGGGAGGGGTTCTCTTCATGTGCCCCCGTGGCGGGATGTGCTTCTTTCTTCAAGTGTCCCCAGGCCGGGGTGAATTCTTTTCTTCCCCCAGACACACCGGGGGGAATGTTTGCTTCTTGTGCTCCCAAGGTAGGACGTATTGCTGCTTTTGATGCCCCCAAGGTGGGGCGTATTGCTGCTTCTGATGCCCCAGAGCGAGGTATCCTTTTTTTATATGCCTCCGGCACGGGGTGTATTCCGCTTCTAGTGCCCCCAGAGTGGAGTGTATTGCCGCTTTTGATGCGGGATGTAGTTCTTGCTTTTTATGCACCCGAGGCGGGGTAAATTCTTCTTCTTTGTTTACGTGCCCCCATATCGGGGTGTATTCCTCTCTTCATATGTTTCCCTAAGCCGGGGGATGTTGTTTGTTTTGCTTCAGATGTCCCCGGGGGGATATATGTTTCTTCATGGACCCCTGAGGCCGGGATGTATTCCTTCTTCGAAGGCCCCTAAGTCGGGGTGTATTCTTCTCTTCTTATGCTCCCTGGGGCGGGGTACATTTCTTGCTTCTCATGCCCCCCACGGCGGGGTGTGGTTTCTCTCTTTGTGTGCCCCCATGGCGGGGCGGATCATGCCTCCTTGCTTCTATGTCCCGAGCGGGGCATGTTCTTCATGGCTTCTATGCCCCCAATGGCGGGGTTTGTTTCTCCTTCACATGCCCCCAAGCCGGGGTGGACTTCTCTATGACTTCTATGCCCCAGGCGGGGTGTATGTTGCTTCATATGCCCCCAGGGTGGGGATGTATCCCGCTTCTAATGCCCCCATGGCGGGGTATGTCCTTGGCTCCTTATGCCCCCCAAGGTGGGGTGTGTTTTGCTTCTTGTGCCCTCGAGGTGGGGTGAATTTCTTTCTTTGTATGCCCCTAGTCCAGGGTGTGTTTTTTTTTCTTTGAGTGTCCCCATGCCGTGGGGAATTCTTTTCTTCTTATGCCCCCATGGCGAGATGTAGCTTCTTCAAATGCCCCTAAGCCAGGGCGTATTCTTTAAGACTTCCATGCCCCCAGGCGGGGTATGTTTCTTCTTCAATCGTCCCTAGGACAGGGTGTATTCTTTTCTTTCTTATGCTCCCGAAGCGGGATGTAACTTCTTCAAATGCCCCTAAGCCGGGGCGTGTTCTTCATGGCTTTTATGTCCCCACTGGCGGGGTTTGTTTCTTCTTCAAATGCCCCTAAGCCGGGGTGGACTTCTCTTCATATGCCCCTGAGCTGGGACGTGGCTGTTGCTTCTAGGCCCTCGAGGCGAGGTGGGCTTCTTCTTCAAATACCCCCAAGACGGGGATGTGATTCTTGGCTTCATATGCCCCCAAGGTGGGGTATGTTCTGCTTCTTGTGCCCCCAGAGGTGGGGTGTATGTTGCTTTTTGCACCCCAAAGGTGGAGTGTATTTCTCTTCGAGTCCCCCTGAGTCGGGGCGTAGCTGTGTCTCGCGTGCCCCCCCTGCGGGGTGAGCTTGGCTTCTTGTGCACCCGAGGCGGGGTGAGTTATTCTTGTCATGCCCCTGAGTCAGGGCGTGTTCTTTACAGCTTCTAGGCCCTCGAGGCGAGGTGGCTTCTTCTTCAAATACCCTCAAGACGGGGGTGTGATTCTTGACTTCATATGCCCCAGACGTAGGGTATATCTTTTGTTTCTTATGCTCACGAGCCGGGATGTAGCTTCTTGGCCTCATATGCTGCCGAGGCGAGGGGTATGTTGCTTTACGTGCCCCCGGGGGGAGTGCATTTTGCCTATACTGCCCCATGGCGGGGTATATCTCTTGGCTTCTTACGCCCCCAAGGTGGGGTGTGTTTTCTTCTTGTGCCCTCGGGGTGGGGTATATCTTTCGCTTCTTATGCCCCCCCTTAAGGCGGGGTGAAGTCTTTGCTTCAAATGCCCCTAAATCGGGGTATAGTTTTGTCTCATATGCCCCTGGAGCAGGGGTGTATTTCTCTTCATGTGCCCCTGGGAATGGGGTGTATCTTTGTTGCTTGTTGTGCCCCCAGAGGGAGGTGCCTTTCTCTTCATGTGCGCCGGGCACCGGGTGTATCTTTGCTTTTCTTTTTTTTTATATGCCCTCGAGGGAGGAATTCTTCTTCTTCTGCCCCGACACGTTGGGGAATGTTTGCTTCTTGTGCCCCCGAAGTGGGGTGTATACTTTTTCTTCAGACTCCCCTAAGGCGAGGTGTATTCTTCGTTGCTTCATGTACCCCCGAGTCGGGGTGGATTCTCTTCATGTGCCCCCATGGCTGGGTGTACTCTCTTTATGTGTCCCCAGGAGTGGGGTGTGGTTTGCTTCCTGTGCGCCCTAGCAGGGTGTATCGATGCTTGCAATGTCCCCCCGAGGTGGGGTATCCTTCTTCTTCAAATACCCCTAAGCCGGGGCGTATTCTTTATGGTTTCTATGCCCCCAGAGCGGGGTGTGTTTCTTCTTCAAATACCCCTAAGATGGGGTGGACTCTTTTTTTCTTATACTCTCAAGGCAGGATGTAGCTTCTTCAAATGCCCCTGAGCCGAGGCGTGTTCTTTCCGGCTTCTATGCCCCCAGGCGGGGTATATCTCTTCTTCAAATATCCCTAGGCTGGGGTGTATTCTTGCTGCTTCTCATGCTCCCGAGGCGGGATGTGACTTCTTCAAATGTCCTTAAGCCGGGGCTTATTCTTCATGACTTCTATGCCCCCCTGGCGGGGTATGTTTCTCTTTCAAATGCCCCTAAGCCAGGGTGTGTTCTTATGCTTTTTGCGCCTCTCAGGGCGAGGTGCATTCCTCTCCACATGCCCCTAGCATGGGATGTGCTTTTGTTTCTTATGCCTCCAGGCCGGGGTAGGTTTCTTCTTCATATGCCCCTAAGCCAGGGTGAGTTTCTCTTTTCATGTGTCCCCAGGCCGGGGTGAATTCTTTTCTTCTTATGCCCCCATGGCGGGGTATGTTTTTTGCTTCAGGTGCCCCCATATCGGGGTGTATTTCCCCTTCAAATGCCCCTAAGCCGGGGTGCAGCTCTATTTCTTCTTACGTCCCCAGGTCGGGGCGGATTCTTCTTCAAATGCCCCGAAGCCGGGGTGTAGCTTTTGCTTTGTGTGCCCCTCAATCGGGGCGGATTCTCTTCATGTGCCCCTGGGAATGGGGTGTATTCCTTTTTTTGCCTCCTATGTCCCCGTAGCAGGGTATATATCTTCTTCTCATCCCCCATGGCGGGGTATGTGCATTCTCTCTTCGGGAGTGGTGGCCGTGCTTGGCCTCATTGCTATAAAGCATTCCCCACAGTGGGCAACCATTCACCAAGCTACAATTGTGGCTCGCTGGGTCTTTTAACAACCACTCGGGGGCCGTTTTGTGCCGGATGGAGGCAGCAGGAAGGAGGAACGAGCGGGGTCATTGCACCGCGGACTTGGGACCTCCTAGAGTCGGGCGGGATGCCGGGTTTCTTCTTGCTCTCACTACAAAAAAGTATAGATATAGGAGCAGTTAATTTAGAGGCATTTCTTAAAAGTGTCTCTAAATTATCATAAATAGTGATATTTTATTTTTATTATTGTCTTTAAATATGTAGAGGCATTTTAAAATTGTCTCAAAATAACTATACAAAAATATCAATCCATTAAAAATGCCCCTAAATATTTCGCCTACGCGCGCCATATTGGAGCTCCCGCGCGATCGTAACCGGCCTCTGGCCTCCTTCCTTCTCGCGCGGTCGTGGACTCCCTCGATCTCCACCACTCCACCTCTCCCTCTCATCTCCCTCCTAGCTAATAGAATTTCTTTCCCCCGCCTCGTCTCCTCCCCATCCCCAACTAACTCTCTCTCGATCTCTTACTCTCTCGCCTTCCCCTCTTTCCCACCGTGGAAAGGTCCTTCCCAGCACAGCCACCGTCACAATCGTCGCCACCGACATCGGAGTCGCTGCTGCCTGGCATCGACTCTGCCTACTTCCTAGCCCACCAGTAGCAGCCGCCTGCTTCCCCACCTCTGGTAGCAGCCGCCTGCTTCCCCGCTCGCTGGTAGCAGCCCCTCCTTCCCCGGCCGCCTCCGATAGCAGTCACCTACTTCCCCCCCTCCAGTAGCAGCCGCCTGCTTCCCCGCCTACCGGTAGCAGACCCTGCTTCCCCACCTCCGATAGCGCAGCTGCCTACTTCCCCGTCCACCGGTAGCAGCCGCCTGCTTCCCTGCCAGCCGGTACCAGCGGCCTGCAGTGCCGCCCGCCGGTAGCATCCGCCGGCAGCCCCGCCCGCCGGTAGCATCCGCCTGCTTCCTCGCCTCCGGTAGTAGCTGCATCCTCCCTGCCACTGGTAGCAGGTGCTCCTTCCCCGCCTCCGGTAGCAGCCCCACCAAGGTCCCCTTCTTCATAGGTCAATGAAGGAACTCTGCTCATTTTTCTATTAGGTTAAACAATTTTTTTTTGTAAAGGCCAATACATATATCTTGCTGACTTGTGTGTTTTTAACTTTTTGATCCTAAAATGTAATGTTGGACAGGAGGGCTAGAATAGAGTGGTTATGGTTCCCAAAGAATGGAGGGGCAGACCATTATCAGCGATGGGGGGAGATTTAAGTGAAGTGACTGCCACATGTTGAAAGTTGGTGGACAGAGAGGGAGGAGTGGGAAGAATAAAGAAGAAATCTACAATATTCATTTTTGTTAAATTGGGAACTGTTTGAGCCACATGTCTGGTGTTAATTGTATTATTTTTTCTGTCCTTTCTGGTTAGAGTTTTTTTTAAAGTGACCTTTCTAATTTGGAGTTATGTACGGGTAGCTTAGTACCTTGCATCAAGGGACAAGACATTAGTGCAGTTCAAACTGTGAATGATTTTTCCCAATCATATTAAATCCTACTTATTTTATAACAGTTGGTTTTTACTATTTTTTTGCGGTTATCAGGTTATGTGCTATTTGGGGCAGTAAATTTGCTCTTGCACTATATCACGCTTCATTAGCCTTTTTGTTTAATTGGTTATCATTAAGTGTGGATCTATAAAAATTGAGTAAAAAGATTGTTGAATCAACTTTTGAAATATTACCAGGACTGATAACTATTTTGAAAATTGTGTAAAAAGATAAAGTTGAATCAAAACTTTTGAAGTGTTATCAGGGTGCTCCTTGATTTTTTAAAACTGAGTGGCCCTTGTATCTTGAATTTTTAGCCATTCCTGCATTCTCCTTTTCCTTAGAAGTAATGATGACTTGCCTTGTAGTTTGAGTACTCTTTAAAGTGCCACAGTAGTATTTGTGATACTTTGACTGTTTAGCCGTGTTGATTTGTTGCACGAAGAGGAATCTAGTTGCTTTATCATTGCCTCCTGACTACTGCTATATTTTGCCTTCCTCCACTAATTACATTGATGTTCTTGGTTCAGGCTTTTGCTGTTATATCTAGTTCACCCCTTCGAATAGACCTTTCTATTGTCCTGCATCAGGTTGTGGCAGAGTTGACAACTTTTCTGCGCAAGGTATTTTGAATCTATATATGTCAGATTTGTGGTATCTCTTGTATATGTTGAATGTTTGACTCAAAATCTTCTGTTACATTTTATATATTTCCAAAATAGGCTAACTGTGTGTTGAGGCAGGCTACACTGGAGACAATGAATTCTTTAGTTGTTGCTTATGGCAACCAAATTGATTCATCTGCTTATGAAATTATAGTTGCTGAGTTGTCTGCTCTGATATGGTTTCACCTCTCAATCGACAATAGCCTTTCTGATCTTTATTTTATGTGGTGACCTTATTATTTCTTTAATCCTACAACGATTCGGACTTACACATGGCGGCTCTTGCCTTGGAACTTTGCTGCACTTTGATGACTGACAGAAAGTCAAACAAAAATATTGGTTTGACTGTTAAATCTAAAGTTCTTCCTCAAGCACTTGCATTAATTAGAAGCTCCTTGTTGCATGGTCAAGCTCTTCAAGTACGACCTTTTCATTTTTAAGTGTGTCAGTGCAGCAAGAGGTCGACTATGTTCCTAACCAAAAAATAGGCATGAAGTAGATTAACAATATAACAATTAATGCAGTTACAAGGTAAAACTTGGTTGCATATTGCCTGATGGTATGTCAACAAACCAAAACATAAATCAAGCATATGTGCAGCCTAACACTCATTCTCACATTTGCTCTTCTAACGGTGTTCCGTAACAGTTTCTTCTTTCTTAGTGCCAACAATGTACTATAAGTGTGCAATTTGTAGCATGGTGTTCTCATGCAGCTATCTTGCACCTACAACTTTAGAAAACTTGCAAATCTCCAAAGTGTACATCAAAAGCTTTAGTGTCCATCGTGCTCCTCAAGAAAAGGATGCTTGACAACTTGATGGGCTTTGAAATCAACTTATATCACCATTTTAATGCACAAGCTATGAAGGCATTCACCATCACACAGTACATATTAGCTGACCATGATACTAGGGATACTCCCTCTTAACATCATGCGGTTGCTGTCAAAATAATGCATACGAGTAATTAAATAGCACGTTCATCCTCCCCTGACAACTCAATAACTTTGACAAATAAACTAGGTACACAAATTCTAAATGGAATAAATCTTTCACACTTAATAGTAGGCTAAGGTTCTATCACACAAAAGCAGATAGGGGGCTACATGTTTTACATATTTCATACTGTCAATGCATCATGGATATACTGTCTTTAGGATTACATGCAAATGAAGAAAAATGAAACCATTAACTTTCATTTTTAAAGAAGTCATTTACATAGTTTTCAGGTGGATGCTCAATAGGCTCATGACATGTTATGAGAGCAATTAAACATTGCACACTTTATGACAAAAATTACTTTCATGTTCTCTTTAAATAGTTTCTTTTATTTTTCTTCTCCTTTAAGCATGGTGTAGAGAATAAAATTTGTCTAACTTTATGAACTTGCTTAACGTAGTCGCATTTTCATTTGGTTTTCGTTTATGCAGTACTTGCTTGCCCTAATCACATCTGTGCCTAGTGATTGATTTGTTTTCGTACAATTTACAATCACATTTATCATTCTGTCCTCATCAAGGTATGTAGTTAAACCAAAACTTGTTAAAGAATCTTCTAGATTCATACGTTTTTTTGTTGATAATTTAAAATGTATATTATATACTTAACCATCACTACACTAACTTTTTCGTTATCTTTTTCGTAGTGATCAAATTTATTTCTTCACACTCTTTGATAGTCAAATTTGTTGGAAAAATGTTAGATAAGAGTTGGATTCAAGAACCAAGGTATATATACATACTAAGGTATTATGGTTATTCTTATCTGTGATGGAAAAAATACGTAACTATTGACTTATATATTTGATTCAATGTTGTAGGGTGAGCAAGAGATACGTGGATGGAGCATTTCAATTTTTAGATTTTGCATTTCAAAAAACCTCTAGTGATGGGAAGATCATGTGTCCTTGCGTGAATTGTAATAATTGCTTTAGGATGATCAGGCAAGAGGTCTTCGAGCATATAATTTGTCATGGTTTCAATGTCAACTACACTCATTGGATTTTTCATGGGGAAGGTTCACATGATGCTTCAGAAAATGTTGCATTCAATGACTCCAGTAATTCAAATCCTGATACTGAAATGCATGAAATGCTGAATGACACTTTTGTCTTCGCAAATCTGAGTTCGTCTACATTTGGAGTATCAAATTCTCCACAAAGAATAGATGCTGAAGTTGAAAAGTTTTATAAATTGATCAAAGATGCTGAGCAAGAATTATACCCAGGATGTAAAAGATTTACCAAGCTATCATTTCTTGTTAGGTTCTATCAGATCAAATGTCTCAATGGATGGAGTGATAGTTCATTCACTATGATGTTAGAATTGTTGAAAGAAGTGCTGCCTGATGGTGAAACATTGCCAAATTCTCTATATGAGATCAAAAAGATTATTAAGGACTTAGGACTTGATTACAAGAATATTCATGCTTGTCCTAATGATTGTCAACTGTATTGGAAGACAAAGGCTAATGATGAATCATGCAGTACTTGTGGTGCTTCAAGATGGATACAAGTTGAAACAAATGGTGAAAATGAGGTGGAATCATCCAAGAAACAATCAAAGATTGCAGCCAAAATATTACGCCATTTTCCCTTAATACCAAGGCTTCAAAGACTATTCATGTCATCAAAAACATCTCCTTCTATGAGATGGCATGATGAAGAGCGCACTAAAGATGGCATGATGAGACATCCTGCTGATTCTCCTGCTTGGAAGACTTTTGACTATCTTAATCCTGATTTTTCTTCAGATAGTAGGAATGTGAGACTTGGTTTATCAGCTGATGGTTTTAATCCATTTAGGACGATGAGTATCTCTCATAGTACATGGCCAGTTATTCTAATGCCTTATAATCTACCGCCATGGATGTGTATGAAACAACCTTATTTTATCATGTCTTTGCTTATTCCTGGCCCTTTGGCTCCTGGTAATGATATTGACATATACCTTCAACCTTTGATAGAGGAGTTGAAGGAGTTGTGGGAAGTTGGGGTTGAAACATATGACACATCGAGAAAAGAGATATTCAAAATGCGTGCTGCATTATTGTGGACAATCAATGATTTTCCTGCATATGCAAACTTATCTGGTTGGAGTACCGAGGGGAAATACGCATGCCCTCATTGCAATAAGGACACATGGTCTCATTTCTTGACTTATGGTCGAAAGTTCTGTTATATGGGTCACCGCAGATTTTTAGATCATGATCATCGATTTAGATCTGAGTATAGATCATTTGATGGTAAGCAGGAGTATAGAAGTGCTCCTAAACCTTTATCTGGTTCTGATTGTTTGGCACAATTGCAAGGATTCACTTTTACATTTGGGAAGACTTGTCAAAATAAATCAAAAAGAAAAAAGAAGCATGGTAAAGATGTGGATCCATTTTATAATTCGAAAAAATGAAGTATCTTTTTTGATTTGCCATATTGGGAGCATAATTTATTACGTCACAATCTCGACGTGATGCATATTGAAAAGAATGTTTGCGAAAGTTTGCTCAATACTATATTTAATGATAAAGATGGCTCGAAGGATAACTCGAATGCTCGTCTAGATTTGCAGGCTCTGAACATCAAGCATGCTCTTCACTTTGTATCAGATGGCCATAAAACTATAAAGCCTGTTGCATGTTTCACATTGAAAGATCAAGAAAAAAGACTTTTTTGCAGATTCTTAAAAAGAATAAAATTCCCAGATGGTTATGCAGCGAACATCTCAAGATGTGTGCGTGTAAAGCAATGCAAGATATCTGGATTCAAAAGTCATGATTTTCATGTTGTCATGCAACATATTCTTCCTCTGATAAGCACAAGGACTTTACCAAGAAATGTGAGCTCAATCTTAGTTGAACTAAGTAAGTTCTTTAGAGAACTATGCTTAAAAGTTCTTAACGTGCATGATCTTCAAAGGCTAGAAAGAAGAATTGCTCTCACACTTTGTCAGTTGGAGAGGATTTTTCCTCCATCTTTTTTTGATGTTATGGTGCATTTAACTATTCATCTAGCAAGAGAGGCAAGTATTGGTGGGCCTGTGCATTATCGATAGATGTATCTTTATAGAAAGGTTAGTTGAATATATGGTTACACATGCATTCTATTAATTACATATACTATTATAATCATTTTATGTGCTTTTTTATAGGTATCTCTCCAAATTAAAGTCATATGTTCGTACCAGAAGTCATCCTGAAGGTTCAATTACTGAAGGTTATATTGTGGAAGAATATTTAACCTTTTCTTCAAGATATCTAAGTAGTGGGGAGACCATGTTTAATAGGCCAATCCGTAATGATGATGCCACACCTGAGACAAATGTGCTTGAAAGTTCATCTTTCTTTAAACAAGAAGGTCGTCCATTGGGGAAGTGTGAAGCTATTGTGCTAGATAAAAAATGGATCTAAAACAAGCACATATATATGTGCTATTTAATTGTGAAGAAGTTACAACATATCTTGTGTAAGTTTTTATTATTCCATTTATTCCTACATCATATATTTGTCCAAGTCCTACTTAATACATTTGCTATGCAGGGAGCATAAAAACATCATAAAATGTCAACAACGACATATGCGTCCGAAAGAGTTAGAGCGCATTCACAATGAAAAGTTATCTACATGGTTTAAAGACCATGTAAGTTACCTTTGGAGTGCCGTTAAATAATTTATTGTAAACAATGTCATTGAGAGAGTAATAATTATATATTTTTTCTTTTGTTGTAATAGGTACAGAAGTTACGGAGTTCAAATAATCAAAATGTCACCGAGTTAATTGCATGTTTGGCTCGTGGTCCAAGTGATATTGCTAGGAGATGCGATGGATACATAATAAATGGTTTCAGATTCCATACGAAAAGTCGTGAGATGCATAAGAAAACTCAAAATTGTGGGGTTGTTTTAACTGCAAAGACATCAAGCTTTTCAAGTGCCTCAGATAGAAACCCTATTGTGAGAGATGTAACATATTATGGTGTGCTGAAGAATATAATAGAACTCAACTATAATCAAGCTGGAAGGGTTGTATTATTCAAGTGTGATTGGGTTGATGCTTTAAATCCAGAAAGAGGAGTGAAAAAAGATGAATTTGGCCACACTCTTGTGAACTTAAGAAGGCTTTGCTATGGGGGTCAACAATTGTTAGATGAGCCATTTGTTTTTGCTAATCAAGTTCAGCAAGTGTTCTACATAGAAGACCCTCTTGATGTGGATTAGCATTTTGTGAGGAGAATAGATCCTCGTGACTTCTTTGATATGGAAACTATGTCAATAGAAGATGGCCTTGACAACAATATGCAAGAAAGCTTCAGATTCGATGTACAAGAAGCAGATGCAGACTTGACTTTAGTACCTAATGAAGCTAATGACTTTGATGACCTTAGTTTGGTTAGGGTAGATATGGATGGGGAAATAGTTGACATGTTATTGACAAATGTACAAAAGCAAGTAATATGCGATGATGCTGAATATGTGATTCATGAAGAGGATGACTAATAGATACTATAACTATTTGTATGATGTTTTCATTAGTGTTGTTGTATAGGTCATTAAATTTTCAATTTCTATGTTTGCCTTCATTTTATCTTTTTGTTCTTATTTATATTGTCATAGATAACGCATTCTTTGTTTGCATTTAGTCTATAATGCTTGTCATGATTGGTAGGCTAAGATAATATGAAGCGCAACAAGCATACATCCTCAGATTCAACAAGGGTCACAAGATCTAAGGCTTATCTCCAACTTCCAATAGAAATTCTTCCCACTGACCTCTCAAGAGATGACATTCATCCTCAACAAGGAGGACAAGATATACCTGTGAGGCCAATGGTACGGGAAGATCCATTAAACACTGGAAGACATGCTATTGAATCAAGCTACTCACATCTTGGAGAGGACTCCTCTACTGCGGAAAAAGAAAGTTGTATAAATAATGACTCTAATCTCATAAATATTTAATGTTGTTGAAATTTATATTATTGTCATGCTAAATTATCTTTCTTTTCATATCTTTATTAGGTGCCAGAAGTGATCGCCGGACACGTGGTCCAACACATTGCAAGGATATTTGGACCTTGAGTGAACGTGACAAAATTCCTATCAAGACCAATGAGTATGGGCAACCGATAAATGAGCATACCTCTAAATTGTCAAACTTTCTAGGCACACTTATAAGGCAACATGGTTTATTAAATGGCACGGATTGGAGACATGTGGACAAGACAATTAAAGATGATATCTGGGAGGATGTTAAGGTAAGAAGAACTAATTGATATTGTTAATTTTCTTATTTTTCCAGTTTACATGGAAAGAAACATTGTCATGCAGAGCCGCTTTGACTTTGATGGTGATTGTAAGGATTGGGTTTTAAAGTCAATTGCAAAGAAAAGAAGAGCTTGGAAGGCAACAATTAAGTCAAACTATTATAATCCCTTTGAGAATGATGAGGATAGAGTGAGAGCTTGTCAAGATAGTAGGATTGATTTAGATCAGTTAAAGGAAGCTCTTGATCTTTGGAATTCAGAGAAAGGACAGGTATCTCCTACAATATTCTCAATAACTATAAGAGTTATTGTTAATTTATTCACTTTTTCCGAATCAGGCCATCAGTACGAAGAATAAGGCAAACCGTGCACAACAAAAAATTTCGCACACCTCAGGTACCAGAAGTTTTGCTAGGGTAAGAGAGCTAGAGGTATGCACTTTATACTTGTAAATATTTATTACATTTTTTTGTGAACCAAAATCATGTGATGAACTAAGCCAATAAATGATGCCAATGTGAATATGATTAGTGGCTACCAAATGCATACCATTTAGTAATTGGTTTAGTGATGATCTCTTTTACTATTGATTTTTTTATTAGAAAAAGAAGATGCCAAATGGTGAAGATCCTCCTAGAGCTCATATATTTATGGTAACTCATACACGTAAGAATGGGAATCCTGCAGACAAGACATATGCTGAAATAATTGTAAGTATCTTTTTAAATATTTCATTGGTTGTGATTTATTTAAGTTTGCGTTGCAATTAATTTATTATTTTAAATACTCATTTATTTTTTTTAATCTTATAAGTCACGCATCCAAGAATTATACTCTGAACAACCTGAGGGATCTCAAATAATGGAGAAAGTCTCAAGGACTGATGTATTTTCTCAAGTCATGGGAGTGGATGGATGTAGTTGGGTTAGGACAATTGGGATGGGCCCTACACCATCAAAGGTGTTTGGTGATAAAATCAGTCGTGTTACAACTAGAGAGAGAGTTTCTACTAATACAGAGGAAGTACAGAAAATGCGAGAAGAGATGAAATTATTGCAAACTACAGTACAGTCCCTTGGCCGTTATTTGATGGGAGTACTACAAAATGGTGGAGAGAGTACAAGTAACATCAATATCAATGACATGCTAGGTGCTTTCAATTTTCCAATGACTAATATGCAGGTAATTTGAAAATATATGTTTGAATGTAATATATTAATATGAACATAGCTCACTTCTTTTTTGTTGATTTAATAGGATTCAAATGCCACCATGAATATGAATGATATTCGATCCCTACATGAGCATTCATCCTCTCAAGCAGGCAACACAGAACAAAATGAAGAGGTAAAATATTTATCTATAGAAGATTGTTTACTTGTATTATAGTTGCCAACATTCTCAATTAGTTGCAATAAGAATTCTTAGATAAATGTTAATTGATATTATTTAATTGCAATTTTAGATACCCTCTTTGGCAACAAGTAGAGGAAAGGGTCCTCAAGCATGTAATCAGAATGTAAGTTAACAATAGTTTAGATCATTGCTTTATTACATTTCTAATAATTGAATTTTTATACTTGGAATCTATCATTTCATTTTATTAACTTACATTTTTTTATAGAATGTTGAAGATGTCTTTTTAAAGAGTTGGACTGAAGTTGATATTGTGGTAGCTTCTGGGATCGTTGTTAGTAGAGATTCAGAAAAGAAAGTTGGAGGAGTGGAACTAGGAGATTTTTTTTGTGAAGTGTTTATTGAAATACCTATACAACCATCAGCCCCACTTATTCGACCATACAATGATGTCAGAACAATTGGAGATGCCACCGGCAAAACAATAGCCTGGCTAAGGACACATGTAATGACTTTCATCTCTTTTACATTTCTACTTTAATTTTTGGAATGAAGTTAAACTCTTGTAATTTGAGTTATTACTTTTTATTTGTCATTTTCTTTGCAGGTTGAAAGGAAAAGAACTCAAAGATGATTATACCCTTGTTAATAGAGTTTGTTAATAGAAATATGTGATTAGACCCTTGTTTTTCTATGTGATTATACATGAACCAGAATTTAGTTTCTTTGTGATTTCATTCATTTGATATATATTAGTGATTTTAAGCTACCTAATTTCTACCAGCCATTTCCTTTTTTATATGTTTGATGTTACTTTGTGTAAAGCAATTTGTATGTTGTTACCATTCTTTTGTTTGGTGAAGTTGGGACCTAGAAATACCATTCTTTTACTTTGTTTGTAAAGCAATTTGTCTGTTATTATCATTCATGCACCCCTGCTAATGGAGCATGTGCACCACCTCCCGCCAACAATCCCCTTATAGGCCTTATTTTCAAAGCTGGAGCATTTCTTCCTTCTAGTGGTCACAGTGTAAGTGAGCTTTAGATGCAATAGATAATGAGTATTTGATGCTGGTTATACTGTTGATTTATTTTATGTACCCGTCTGCAGCCATTCTAATCAGTTGTTTCTCAATCAAGTGCACCGAAGATATTCCTTGATGAGGTTAAACCACTATTTGATGCTGCTGGAATACTATATAGCACAAGGTTGCGGAACATGCATGTGAATACTTTATTTAAATTTTACTAACTTGAATGTAACTTCTGATGAATGATTTCCCTTTTCAGAAACCAAATATCAGCTTCATGCACATTCATTGCCTATAAATTGAACAAGCAGAGGATTGCATTCACTGATGACTCAGTTGTAGAACAGGTTTGATGTCTGAAACTGGCACTTAGTGTATATGTATCCATGAAAATTGTTCGTAGCTTTTCAACTTATATGTTATTGCTATTGTTACAGGCCTTAGGAAAGTATGGGATCCCAAACATTCAGAATGAGCCCTCCAAACTTATACATGTGGGATATGAATCCTTATATGAATGATGGGAATTATGCATGTAGGCTTGGATTGGTAGCGCATGGAATGAGATTTTTTTGAGTTTATGCATTGTGGGAACTAGTTTGTCTTTGAAATTCAGTCCTAAGAGATTCAGTCACCAGATAATGCACATATAAATGCCATTCTTGTCTGCTTCTTTTTTTTTGATCTTTTCTTTTCCCTTGTTCGATTTACCTCCGTGTGGCCTCATCTGCATGTTTGATCAGCTGCTAGGCTCGTCTCTATCACTGAATGAGCCCCCCCTTTTTCTTTCATTTTTTTGTTTGCTAGACTGGTCCTCCACAGTATCGCAGTAGAACAATCTTTGAAGATGCAGCACCAGAAATTGTTAGGGATTTTTTCTGGGATGATGAGTTCCGTATGAAGGCCAAGTGGGATGAGAAGCTTGAGTTCCCATTTTTCTGTGGTAATCGTGAGTACATAATTGGTCGTCGAATTTGGGAGTCCGAAGGGGCATATTATTGTCAAGAAATAAAAGCCATCACACTGACTCTGCTACAATTAATAGAGGAAGATAGCAGAAAGTTCACCATATTGCATGTTACCTCACCACATAGACAAACTGTGCAAATACAATTTCAGTTCTTTCTACTTTGAGATTGTAGACATGACTATTATCTGATCTGATTTCTGTTTGTAGATTGTGAATCATCAAAAATATGATATGGTCTCACTGTCCACTATTAGTATATTATTGTCTTCACATAATCGTAACTTGCAGCCTCTTTCACTGTGCCCTTGACATTGTAGTATATTTTTGTCTTCACAGATCTGTATGTTTGGCATTATTCAACAATAGCATTCAAATTTTCTCAAGGTTGCTTGTTAGGACTTAAGTTTAGTGGTGGTTATCAGGTTATATTTACTCAAGGAAGCAACCATGAGAATTTCTAAATGGTAAAGAGTTTCTTCTGGTTAGGCTTTTGTCACCTTACACTATTTACTTGTTATTTTTACTGATATGCTATTCAGTTTCTTTAGATAGATTTATATCTAGACTATCATCAGATTTTGTTTTAACTGCAAGCTATTTCTGTGGTAGATCCTGAAAGTATGTAAATTTATATGAACTTTCATAGTGTCATGAGTATTTCTTTCTTTATTGTTTACTAGAACACTTAAGAGCTGCTCCTCTTTAAGTGTATGGGATTATTTATCTACTTTATATTTTTGCATCCTTTTTGAATATTAGCAATTAGCAGCTTTTATCTGGTTAACCCAAGTTCTTTTTTGTTATTGGCGACAATATCTATATTAAGCAAGCATGAGTTGATAGAGTTTTGTAGTCTTATGATCTGTTGGTGACAGGTCTTTCTGTACCAAGCAAGGAATCAGTAAAGGGTTTGTTGTGCAAAAAATACTTTCAACATTAGTCAGTAGTGGGAAAACTCTGGATTTTGTGATGTGCATAGGAGATGACCGATCTGATGAGGATATGTTTGAGAGCATAAATTATATTATGGCCTCAAGTCAATTACTTCCTGTTGAAACTGAAGTCTTTGCCTGCATAGTTGGCCAAAAGCCAAGGCAGGCGAAGTATTATGTTGAAGAAACAAGTTGTGTGATCACTTTGCTGCGGGGACTGGCTGCTGCAGTGGCTCAGAAGCCAGAAAATACTGAACATGTTTCATTTGAGAAAGCCTCCGGATATGGATGAAAAGTGCTCTTTACTCCTACACATAATATAACCGAGTCCCACCTATTCACCAGTAGTAGCTGGGCTTTTATTTTTTTATGTTGTGCAGGCCTTTCAAAGATCCATTTTGCAGCTTCTGATGGAACGATAGAGGCTGTTTTTCTTTTCTCATCATCGGGGCATGCCACAGAAGGACACGAGCAATGATGTGATCAAGAGTAGGCATTTATAGCTGGAACATGGTGAAAGATCAGTGTTAGGCGGTTGTAACATTTTTCAGGTGTAGTATTCATGTTTTACAGTTATATACGTGATAGAAGCTCAAATGGGAGGCATGATCCATTTGTACAGGTTTGGCTTTCCCCAGATGGATCTGTTGTACAGGTTTGGCTTTCCACAATTTCTTTCTGAATATTAACTGTATCCAAATCTTCAGTATAATTTCCATCTTGGAGTCTACATTTTTTGATGCAGTTTGTTGCTTTTCTTTGTTTCAGTGCAGCATAAAAGAATTTTGTGTTAGAGTTTCCCAAAGCTAGCCAATGCTTCCTGGACTTCTGCTTTGCATACGACTCCTCTTTTTGCAAAGCTTTAAAGTAAGTTTCCCTACATTGATTCTCCTTGATAATTAGAGTGCTATTCATTGGATCTAAGTTTAGTTGTTGTTGAGCAATTTCCAAGTCTCGGCTAGCTTTCTGAATATTTAGTTGGACATTCCCAAAGCAGTTGATATTCCATACTTTAAGAGCTTGTTTCAGTTTTCTGAGCTTCTCCCATACTTGAACATCTGTTGCTTCTCATGTGTAATTATCTTTTGGCACTTATTGTTTCCAAATTACAGGTGCTCTCAGCTGTGGAGGCATTCTTTTGGCACTTTTTGTTCCACATATTAGATTAAGAGCTTCACATATTTGCAAAAAGTATATTATTTATTGCCATTTTATACTTCTGAATTGCATGGATAAACAAGTGAAAGGAAAATGCATTGGATTCAAGTACTCATTCGGCTTTTTTTTTCATGTGTTTTCTTTCTTTTCTTTTCCCCCGTCTATACTAACAGAGTAGGCTTGTTTAAAAATCATGTCATTTCGTTATATGAGTATTTATCCAGTGTCTATTGACATAGAGATATTTCCAATTCCATGCAATTGCCAGAGAATCTGATCGGCAAGGGAGGGCATGCAGAAGTGTATGGAGGGTGCTTGCCTGATGGCCAACTTGTTGCTCTAAAGATATTGATGAGAAAGGAGACTGAGGAGGAGCGAGTTGGGGATTTCCTGTCAGAGCTGGGGATAATTGCCCATGTTAACCATCCGAATGCTCCCCACTTGCTGGGATTTGGAGTGGAAGGAGGGCTGCATCTTGTCCTCCAGTACTCACCACAAGGAAGCTTAGCCTCTGTGCTCTATGGTAAAGTCTTTCTACCATGCACTTCTTGATACCAAGAATCATATGATAAGGCAAGTGAAAAGTCAAATTGGCTCTAGATGAATTTATATGACTGTTGAATGCCCATCATATATTGGAATTCATTCCTCAAATCAATTACATTTCTGAGTTTGAGAGCTATGAAGAATCCAAAGTCCATTTGTTATTTATTATATAGTAATAAGTAATGATTCAGCTTTTCAGGTTCAAAGGAGCCGATTGGCTGGGGAATCAGATTTAAGATCGCGTTAGGTGTTGCAGAGGGCCTTCGCTATCTTCACCAGGGCTGTCACATGTGCATAATACACAGAGACATCAAGGCTTCTAACATACTACTTACAGATGGCTATCAACCTTAGGTGTTTATTACTCATTGTTTATTCTATTGCCCTCTGCTTCCCTTTCCACTTTCAAATATGCTGTAATGATGTTGTCTTTGGTGATCTCGTATGACACAGATTTCTGATTTTGGTCTTGCAAAGTGGCTGCCTGAGCAATGGACCCACCATGTAGTGTTTCCAATTGAAAGCACGTTTGGGTGAGTCAGTTTCTCTTTAGCTTCTTCAATATTTATTCTCCTTGCAGTCATTTGATACGCTGAAGAATAAAATTTGGCTTCAATATTGTTTATCTTTCAGCTATTTGGCACCAGAATACTTCATGCACGGTGTGGTGAACGAGAAGACTGATGTATTTGCCTTGAGGTTTTGCTGCTCGAGCTCATAACTGGGCGTCGGGCAGTTGATTCATGCCGGCAAAGCCTTGTGATGTGGGTATGACCATGCAGTGTGCTATAAGCCTTCACATGTTCAAAATCCCTTATACACGTGACTGAAGACATGCCTTCATCTTCTTGATGTGTTCCATTTCACTTGAAATAGGCAAAGTCGCTGTTGGATGCAAACAACATCAAGGATCTGATCGACCCCACCCTCAGGAATGCATATGATCTTAGGGAAATGAACAATGCAATTGCAGTAGCATCAATGTGCATTCACCATATGTTGACTCTGCGGCCTCACATGGATTAGGTAGGGAGCAGCAAGGTAGTTTGAGTGTTTCATACTTTGCATCAAGCTTCTTCAGGCTGTCCAAAATTCCTGTTCACTCTCTTGACCTGACTTTTTCTTGTGAGGAACCACTTTACTGAAGCTCAAAAAGCTCACACCTTTCTGTCATTGTTAAATTGTGCATTGGCTATTGTGTTTCACAGGTTATCCAGCTTCTAAAAGGTGAGGATGCACCATTGGAACCTGAGAGAGAATTGGAGACAGCAGTAAACAAGCCACTTCTCTTTGATGCTTATGATTTGGAAGACTACACATGTTCAAGATATCTCAACGATCTCAATTGGCATAAGCAACTTGCCTTAGAACAGTGAAGAACTTACCATTTGGACTTGCCTTACGAACATTAGCAAGAAAATGTTGTACCTAAAGAGCACCAAGGGGAAATTATTTTATCTGTTTTGAAGAGTTGAGTTTGTATATTTTAGTTGTAGAGTGAAAAATTGAGGTTCCACAGTCCGAGTTGTATTTATAAGTCAGTCTTATGTAATTGGGATATTTTCATGATTTGATTTTATAATATAGCTCTACGAAGAGATTATTTTTATCAATGACTATCATGTCTTATTATGCTTCTGTTAAAAGGTGGATAGTTTATATATACATGTGTGGTGTATAATGGCAAGTGTTTGTGCATGTCAATGAATTACGAAGAATATGATCCATGTGTTGATTGCATGTTAGTAATCTTGACTTTAATTTTTATATTTCAGGATGGTTATTTTGGTGCAATATTTAAAAAATGGTGCTCTTGCAGATTGGTCGTTTGGGATAGTTTGGGGAAGAAAATGCCCTTTAAACACATTATTCTAAGTGATTATTTAAAGGTGTTTGTAGACGGCTATCTTTAAAATAGGTTATTTGGGGCAGTTTGAAGGAGGAATTGCCTTTAAAACATGTTTATTAGAGGCATTTGATCATCAAAATTGCCCCCGTTAGAATATTTAGGGGCAATTTTTTAGTGCCTCTAATTACAAAATTAGGGGCATTTTCTAAAAAGTGCCCCAAAAACCTTTAGGGACCGAGGCTATAGGGGCACATTTTAAATTGCCCCTAAAACTAATCAAATTGCCCCTAAAGGTTTTTAGGGCATTTATCTCCATTTTTGGGACAATTTTGAAATGCCCCTGAAGGTCTATTTTCTTGTAGTGTCTTTCAGTCGGCGATGCTGGCCAACTTTTCTTCCTTTCTTCTTTATTTCTCTCCTTTTTGTATGATTGACCAGGGTGGAGGTGCAGGAGAGCGCTCACCCCCTCAGGGAGGGGATGAGTGGTTCGCTCCACCGCATCAACCCCACAGTGGTAATCATTGTTCAGCACGGGTCTCGGCGGACGTGGCCATACAACCCTTTCTCACCGGCTCTTTCTCTTCTATTTTTTCGCTTCTTTCTTTTCTACTTTTCTTCTCTCTTTTTTTTCTTTCCTTCTTTTCCTCTCTTTCTTCTTGAGGAAAGGGGGGGGTTTGATTTCCCCTCCCTTCTCTTCTCTTTCTCTTCTCTTTTTTTTTTATAACAGCCCCCCATGATTCCTGGAAGCTGCATATGCTTCGAAGCAGCGTCCTCGAGGCCGCGAAGGCAGCTGCATCGAGTCTGGATTTTATCCCCATAGGGCTGGCGAAGACAGCACCTGCCATTCATCAAAGCAGGCAAACATCGTTAATTAGGAGGCCATGAGGCCCTAAATCCCGGCGAAGAGATGAAGGGTAGTTTAGGTCCCACCGGGTGTGCCAGACTTGTGGACGCACTTTTCGACACGCTTACTGTGTTCTTCGTTTATTCAGATGGTTTATTCGTCTGTTAAGTGCGTGGGCGTGCCAGTCACAAAGTGACAATTTATTCGGGCTCCGAAGAGCCCATGGTGCGCTCGATCTGACTCGGTCAGATGATTGTGTGGTTCGTGTCGGAACCAAAACCCGCCGCGCCATAAAGGTCACGGCGTCATTCACATTCCCCATACGAGGGAACCCCCTTGATTAATCGCCGGGATTCAGGGCCTCATGGCCAGAAGATTAATTACATGGAAAGGCCTATTAGGGAGCATTGAAATCCCCGTATGAGGGTGAGAAGAAAGCATTCACGGTCATGTCGGTCATGTGCTGACCATTTAATATTCAGACGAATGTTCGGCTCGGGAAAAGTGCGATCGTCGCGGGAAAATCGGAGCATATGTATGCCGGGATATGGCAATTTATTGTTCAGAAGAACGAAAAACGTTCGGCTAAACCTCGGTCAGAGCGGTCAGAAACCAGTAAACCTGTTGGCCTGGTGCAAGAGCAAGCTGCGACCATACTGCGGTGGGCCCCCCACGATCGAAACAAGACTTGCATGAGCGTCATTAATATTTTCGGTGCCAAGGGGCAACGAGGGAATATCCCTTGAATCGGCTGAAAAGCCCTGTGTCTAGGGAAGCGGACATTCGAAACGTGTCGGTCATTCGGGAGACCGTTTAATATTCGGACGGGAGTCCGGCTTGAGAATATTGTAATCGTCGCGGGAGGACCTGGAACATATGCATGCCGGGATACGGCAAGTTTATTATTCTGAGACACCGAAAACATTCGGTTAAATCTCGGTTAGTGTAGCAGGAAACTAGCGAATTTATTGGCCCGGTGCGAGATCGAGTCGAGACCATACCGGGGGCGCCTCCCGCGGTCCAAACGGGGCTTGCGTGGGCATCATTAATGTTCCCGGTGCCGGAGGGCAACGGGGAAGAGTCCCGGGACTAGATTCCAAAACCAAAACATGATCGAAGGAAGCGAGCTATAGGCCGAGGGTGTGGGTCAGACGGTGACCACAATCGGGACAGACCCGAGGTCCAAGCACAGCCCACAAAGGCCTTATTGATATTCCCGTGTATAGGGTCCAGGGATGACAGGAGCCATCTCGTTCTATTCAGATTTCTGTCGGTCACTTGCGGACCACTTGATATTCGGACAAGGGTCCATATTGAAGGTGCGACGTAGATAGGAACAATCCCGTACAAATATATGTCGAGTTTGCGGCAATTTCGATGAAAGGGCGGGAACGAATCCTGATAGAGTGAATCCGATATGACGAGCTATCGGCCCGGAGCAATACTGGGTCACGACCACGTCGGGGTAGGAGCCGTCGGCCATGTTGGTTGCTCACGGGTCTTTTCATATTCAGACACATGTCCATAATAGAAACGCGGCGAAAATCGAGGTGAACCCGTTCAAATGTTTGCCGAACGTGCGGCAATTTTAGTAGTGGCTCGGAAGGGATCCGGCCTGAGGAACGAGTCTGGTTTAATCGAAATGTCAGCCCGAGGCGAGGTCAGGCCATGGCTATTTCGGGATAATTTCCAAGACTCGGGCCCAACCTGGAAGGGCAACATTGTTGTTCCTTCAGCATCGGGTCACGGGGGAGACGGGGCTGCAACATAGATTTTACCATTTTTTTTATCTGGGCTTTAAATTATGTGCATATATATTTTATTGCTTATTTCCCTTTTATGTATTTATTCTGGATGATTTCTCCATTTTGTTTATTATTATTACTATTATATCTTCCCTACCCTTTTTTACTATTATTATTATTATTTCATTTTTTTGTTTATTTCTCATATATATATATATTCAGGTTTATTTGTTTATCATGATTTTTATTAATTTATTATCATTATCATTATCATGACATATTTATATACATATTTATTTTGGGAGGAAAAGTGGGCCGTTGGGGGCAGAAAGGGGTGTACCAGCGAAGGCTGGGAGAGCGTACCGGAGAGGGGCTGGGAGAGTGTACCGGGTAGGTTAGAGGGTGCCGGAGAAGCGCCAAGAGAGTATGTCGGGGAGGGAGTTGGCGGGCGTGCCGGGCTAACTCGAAGTATGTACATCGTCTGCTAGCACACGCGCAGAGTCTGTACATCGTCCATTTACTGCAACTCAAAGTCTGTACACTGGCTACTAGCACACACGAAGTCTGTACGTCCCTCAGCCCAAAGTCTATACATTGGCTGGTCGCTGCGACCCGAAGTCTATACATCGTCTGGTTGCTGCATACAAAGTCTGTACATCCTTCAGCTCAAAGTCTGCACATTGTAGCTCAAAGTCTATACATTGGCCAGCCCAAAGTCTGTACGTTGGCCAGCTCAAAGTCTATACACTAGCCAACCCAAAGTCTATACATTGTGCATTGGCAGCAGCTCAAAGTCTATACATTATCCATTGGCTGTAGTTCAAAGTCTATACATTGGCCAGCTCAACGTCTGTACGTTGGCCAGCTTAAAGTCTATACATTGCAGCTCAAAGTCTGTACATTGCAGCTCAAAGTCTATATATTATCCATTGGCTGCAGTTCAAAGTCTATACATTGGCCAACCCAAAGTCTGTACGTTGGCCAGCTCAAAGTCTATACATTGCAGCTCAAAGTCTGTACATTGCAGCTCAAAGTCTGTACATTAGCCATTGGCTGGAGTTCAAAGTCTATACATTGGCCAGTCCAAAGTCTGTACATTGGCCAACCCAAAGTCCATACATTCTTCAAAGTCTTTACATTACAGCTCAAAGTCTGTACGTCAGCCAACCCAAAGTCTATACATCAGCCATTGGCTGGAGTTCAAAGTCTATACATTGGCCAGCTCGAAGTCTGTACGTTGGCCAACTCGAAGTCTATACATTGCAGCTCAAAGTCTGTACATTGCAGCTCAGAGTCTGTACATTGTCCATTGACTGCAGCTCAAAGTCTATACATTGGCCAACTCAAAGTCTGTACGTTGGCCAGCTCGAAGTCTACACATTGCAGCTCAAAGTCTGTACATTGCTTGTTGCTGCGTTCGTGCCTCAACCTGCCAAGTCTATACATTGGTTTCTATTTCTGGGAGACGGTGGAAGAAGAGGTAAGACAGGGAGATAGATGAGGGAGAGACAGAGGGTGTACCGGTGGGGGGAGAGAGTATGATGGTGAGGGAGAGAGTGTACCGGTGAGGGGGGGAATGGAGTGTGCCGGTGAGAGGGAGAGTAAGAAAGAGAGTGGGACGATGAGGAGGTGTGTACCAGTGAGGGAGAGACGGTGGGAGTGTACCGGCGAAGGAGGATGGGAGTGTACCGGTGAGGGGAAGGTTGAAACGGAGGAGGAGTGTGCCGGTGAGGACCCAAGAAGGTGTGCTGTTGAAGGGCTAATAGGGTGCACCGGTGAAGGCTGGAACAGACGTACCGATGAAGGCCCACTCCCCTGCTACTTGCTTTAAGGCTTTTCTTTTCTTCTTTTCTTTAGGTTTTGAGTAGTTTTATACAAGTCTTTCCTCCTTTTCCGCACAGCCTATTCTTTATAATATTTTGTTGTTCCATTTGTTGGTTGCTTCCTTTTATCCTTTTAATATGTTATCGTTTCTAGCAAAAATTCGACAGCATCTCCCCTTGACCCGAGCGTAAGGGAGATAAAGGGAATGCGCCCACAGGGAGTGGCGGAACCCGTCAACTGGAGGTGGGCGCCCAAAGGCGGCAGCACCTTTAATGAAACTTCAGAAAACCTCGGAGAAAACAACGAGTGGGAGACCTCTAATACTGGATAGAGTGGACTGGGGGTTAGCCAAGGCGTACTGGCCAAGGACGAGCACAGGGTGCTTGAGGGGTGTACCGGACTAGGGAGAGGCCAGTGTACCACTGAAGCACCAAGGGGAGGTGTACCGCTGGAGGGCTACTATGGGTGTGCCGGCCAAGGTGCCGGAAGGGTGTGCCGCTGGAGGAAAGTGCAGGTGTGCCGCTGAAGGCGCAGAAGGGTGTGCCGGCCAAGGAGCCAGAAGGTGTACCGCTGGACAGGAGTGCAGGCGCACCGGGCAAGGCCCCCAAAAGGGGCTGGCGTGCTAATGGGGCAGGGGCATTGGGCTGATCAAGCCCACGAGGAAAAGATTTTTGGGAGGTGGCTCAAAGGGCAAGCAAGGGACTTGCAGGTGGGCTTCTACCAGAAGATCACAACGCGGAGGGGCTGTGCACTGGAAAGGCTCACGACCTCATACCACCCGAGGTGGTGCGGTGTCCGGAGGAAACTGTCGGCAGGAGGAGTTAAGGAAAACACCGGGAAGAGGGGGAGGACGGACGATCAAGCACACGACGGCACAAATCAATCAAGATGACGAGAAAACCCATCAAAGGGGACAATACTCATTCATGGGGGAACAAAAGGCCGTGGCCAGCCATACACATTACCAATCATGCCCAAGCTTAGGCTACGAACAAGAAATAAAACGGAAGAACAAAAGAACGGGGAAGAAGAAGATGAAAATGGGAGAAGTGTTGGGGATCAGAGCAGGGTGACCACCCATTGCCCCTTTCCCCCACTTCCCCCTACTACATCGAGCTCCCCCTCTCTCTCTCTTACTCTCTCTTGCTCAGTGGTCGTCGGAGAAACCCCACGCCGGAGCCCTCCTTCTTCTCTTCTCTCTTTTTCTTCTTTCTTCTCTTTTCTGGCGGCGGCTTTCTCTTGTCGCTGGCTTTGCGTCTGTCTTCTCTCTTTGTGTATCCTTCCCTCTCTCCGCCTCTCTTTTTCGTCAGAGCGAGGGGTTCTTATACCCCTGGTCAGGCCGACAAAAACCGAGGACGGGAGTAGGTGGGGCGAGGACAGCCCAGCAAGGTGCAGGCATGGGCCTGCCATGCTTTCGCTGAGCGCCGAGAGCTACGAGCATTGACCGGCGTGGATGGTCTGAACGTTGTGCCGCTGGGGGATGTGGAAGGCGTGCCGCTGGAGAGCCTCACAGGTGTGCTGCTGAAGGCCAATACCCAAGAAGTGTACCGCTGAAGGCTTGAAATAGTGTGCCGTTGAAGGCTTAAAATAGTGTGCCGTGGAAGGCTTGAAATAGTGTGTCGTGGAAGGCTTGAAATAGTGTGCCGTTGAAGGCCTGAAATAGTGTAATGTTGAAGGCTTAAAATAGTGTGCCGTTGAAGGGCTAGAAGGGGTGTGCCGCTGAAGGGCCCAAAGGGCGTGCCGCTGAAGGGCCCAGGGGCGTACCGCTGGAGGGCCAAGGGTTGTGCTGCTGAAGGGCCCAGGGGTGTGCCGCTGAAGGGCCCAGGGGTGTGCCACTGAAGGGCCAAGGGCTGTGCCGCTGAAGGGCCCAGGGGCGTGCCGCTAAAGGCCTAAATGGGCAGTTATGAGCCCGTTGTGAGCGCGAGTTATGGCTTATTTGATTTTCTTCGAGGCCCATGGATTGTGGGGCTCTCGAGGGTTGAGTTCTCTTCACTGTCGTGACCCCGGAGATAGCTCCACGACAGTGTATGTGCGTTCGGGGAGTCCGGACGGCCCCGCTTTTCCACAGCGTCTTCGGTTGAAGTTGTTATTGGTGCTGGACTAGTTGGGATGTATGGGTGTGCAATTTTGCACGTCCACAGGTGATCAGGAAACCTAGAAATTTTCCCGACCGTACCCCAAACACACATTTAGCAGGGTTGAGTTTCATGTTGTACCTTCTGAGTGTGCCGAAGGTCTCCTCCAGGTCGCGTAAGTGTTCGGCGGCTCGGAGGCCTTTTACGAGCATGTCGTCGATGTAGACCTCCATGTTGCGGCCAATCTGCGAGTCAAACATATGGTTGACGAGGCGTTGATATGTAGCTCTAGCGTTATTTAGTCCAAACGGCATGCGAGTGTAGCAATATAGGCCGTGATCGGTGATGAACGCAGTCTTGTCTTGGTCGGGCTTGTGCATGCTGATCTGATGGTACCCAGAATAGGCGTCGAGGAAGCTCAAAGTCTCGTGCTCGGCCGTAGCATCGACCAGCTGGTTGATCCGCGGCATGGGGAAGTTATCTTTGGGCGTGGCCTTGTTGAGGTCGGTGTAGTCCACGCACATCCGCCACTTCCCGTTGCTCTTGGGCACCAGGACCACGTTGGCCACCCAGTCTGGATACTGGGAAGGCCGGAGTAGCCCTGATCGCAACTTTTCTCCTACTTGCTCTCTGATGATTGCCTGCCGCTCGGGGTTGCAGCGCCTTCGGCGTTGCTGCACCGAGCGACAGGTGGGATCCAATCTAAGTTGGTGCGTGATGACCTCCGGAGGGATTCCGGGGAGTTCATCCTCGGACCAAGCGAACACATCCTGGTTGGCCGTGAGGAAGCTTGCGTATGCTTGCTTATCGTGCTCGGCTAGGGTAGCATCGATCTTCAGTGTTCTAATTGGGTCGTCCCCAATTTGGATGAGGTATAAGTCCTCAGCTGACGCACTTGTGCTCGGACCTGAGTCTTCGGTCCTCGCCTTCTTCTCCGGTGGCACTTCTTCGGGGCGTCGATCATGGGTGGAGATAAGATAGCACCTTCTGGATTCCCTCTGATCACCTTGGACTTCCCCTACCCCTTGGGGGGTGGAGAACTTAAGCTTCTGGTGGTAGGAAGAAGGGACACCCCGAAGCGTGCCGAGGATCCCTCGGTCGATGATAGCATTGTACACTGTCATTGCACGAACCATTGTAAAGTCGGTGAGGAAGGTTACCTCTTTCGGCGCAGTTCCGAACGTGATCGGGAGCGAGATATGCCCTTCCGGGCCGATAGTCGTGCCGGAGAACCCGTACAGCAGTGTGTGCAATGGCGCGAGTCGTGACATATCCACACCCATGAGTATAAGACAGCTGTAAGCAATAACGTCGGGTCCGCTTCCATTATCTACCAGAATGCGACGCACAGTACATTAGTTGATGGTGGCCGAAACCACCAGAGCATCAGAATGGGGCGTGGTGACGCCTTCCAGGTCATCCTCGGAGATAACAATGGGGTCTCCTAGATGACTCGAGGAGGAGAGCTCCCGTGGGGTGTCGTCGCCTTGGTCCGCCGTGCTGATGGCCGTTGCGTACCATCGCCTTCTGCTCGCGCTATCACCCCCCGCGGCAGGCCCCCCAGAGATCATCATGATCTTCATTCCGTTGGGCCGGTTGTCGATCGGGGGAGGTGTCTTTTGTCGCCTCTCGGCGACTTTGGCGAGGAACTTGTCGAGGAGTCCTCTGTGGACGAGGTCCTCGATGGCATCTCTCAGGTTGATGCAGTCGGTGGTGTCGTGGCCATGGTATCGATGGTAGTGACAGTACTTCTTCTTGTTCCTCGGATTCAGATCCGACTTCATCCGCAGGGGCCACTTGAGGAATGGCTACTCGCGGATCTCCATCAAGATCTGGTCGGGTGGGGCCATCAGGGGCGTATAGTGGCGGTAGCCACCCCTTTTGTAACGACCCGAGAATCCGATTGCCGGGAAGGCTCGATAACCCGAGACTCGCACCGCCACCCACGAGTCCGAAGACTCGGAAGGGTTAAAAGGATGGTGTGTAGACTTACACAAGTATTATAATTAATTATAGAAATTAAACAGTTATATAATTAAGCATGAAATAAATTAATAGTTTACATGATACATGGTCCACAAGATATAATAAAATAACAACAGCAGTAGTCCACACCTAGTAAAGAGACAAGAAAGGAAAGTACAGCGCTCTGACCTCTTGCACTAACGACGGGCACCTGAACCACGCTGAGCCTCATACGCGCTCCCCTGAGGCCGCGACTCACCTGAAACACGGTGAAAACACGCAGGGAATGAGTCTCGGAACAAGACTCAGTACGGGTCACTCGAACCCTACCTCGCAAACGGAGAAACTACTACGCTAGCAGTAAGCGAGTACCTCAAAAAGGAAAGCCCTGCAATCTACAAAACACCAATGTCACGGCACGAAAGCCGACACACGTGCCACGGTGGAACGACCGGAGCACCACGGTCAACACGACAAAACCCGGAGATCAAAGTCGCAAATACTAACAGTCTGACACTCCCGACTCGATAGGAGTACCTCCCACTAGAAGCACAGTCGGTAGCGTCCCTTGACGTCTTACACCGCACCGCAGGTGAACTGCCTAACCTGGTAGCTCCTACCAGAGGCACGAACACCGAACGAGTAACCACAAACGAGTGACTAGCTGGGGTCACGCCCGTCAGCGTGGGTCCAACCGCCCCCAACCACGTGTGCACACATAGACTGTACATCCTAGGTCTGGCCTCTAACTGGTTTTCCCCTGGAGCCGGACTCTGGCTACAGACGAGGGGCATGACGGAAACCAATCTAAAACCGTCCTCAGGGTAGCCTCTCCACCACTCCCAGGTGGGTCCACTCACGTGTAGGCAGGCTACGACTACTGGAGGGTCACTACGGAGTAGACTCTCAAGTCAACGAAAAACAACGTCCGCATCCGACGACGTATGGGGACCGTCCCACGTACCAGCATCATCGCACGGTGACCACGGTCGGAAAGGAAACGGGGTTGCAAACCACCCGGGGCAACCCTAAGCCTGACGGTCTACCCTAGACGCGTCACAGGCTCTGACGGTGTAAGGCTGGACCGTCACAGCCATCTGACGGCTGAACACAGGGGCGTCAGACACCCAGTGCAAAATAGGGTGTAACGCACCTTCCGTGGCGCGTTACAGTCTGTGACGCGCCTACACCGGTGCGTCACAAGAAGAGTGGAAACATACTGTGACGCGTGCCACTCGGTGCGTCACAGGCCCTAACGCACTTAGCCTGGTGCGTTACAGTGTAGGAATGCGTCCACTCTAACGCACCCACACAGGGGCGTCACAACGCTGTGACGCACCAAGCCTGGTGCGTCACATGCCTTGACCCCCAACGGTCAAAAACCCAACGGTCAAAAGCCAACGGTCGAACACCCCTGACGGTCCAACTCAGGTGCGTCATAGCACCTGTGGCGGTCTATCGTGGGACCGTCACAGCCCACAGACCCCAACGGGCTAAACACAGGGCTGTAACGCACCCACCTGGGCGCGTTACATAGCGTGATAGTCACGGGAAGGACCGTCACACCCGCCCGAGGGCGAAACGGCGGAAAACGCCCAAAAAAATTGACCACGCCCCCGTGCCTCCACCGGAGAGGGGGAAATCAAAGGGGAAGACCCCTGGGGACCCCTAGCATGCTTCTAAGCCATCAAAATGTGAAATCATGACCTAAAACCATAGATCGGGCGAATTCTCCTAAAATCATGTTTTTGCCCAAACCCGCTCAAAGACACCCCTCTCGTCTCACATTCGGCCTACAAAACGCGGGGGATGACGGGAGGAGCATAGGGATTCGTCCCCCTACCTCAATGGAGCGAAAGCTCCGTCGAATCGAGCTCAAATCACGAAGAACGCTTTTGGAAACCCCGCTCCTTCACGCTTCCCACGAACACTGCACGCCCACGAAATCACCTCGCAGCCGCCCACGCAACCGCGCCGTCGCCCCGCCGCCGTCTGCAGCCGGAGAGAGGCCCGCCGCGATCAAATGGGAGAGAGAGGGGGAGAGGGGGCGGTTTCCACGGTGGGAGGAAGAAGAAGAAGAAGAAGAAGGGTGGGGGGAGAGAGAAAAAAGAAAGGGTATTTATAGGAAAATTCAGAAATTCTGGAAAATATCGAAAAATCAAAAAATACATTTCCGCGATCCTCGTAACGCACCGATCGCAACAGTACCACTCTCACCTAGTTGAACGACATGGTTCACCCGCAACGAAGTTCCGAAGGAATTACCGAAACACACACCGGTAATCGGAAAATACACGCGAAAAAGCCACGGAACGCTTCTGGGCCTCCGAAACAACTCCGGATCGCGCCGATCCGAACACAAAAGATGTCAGAAACAAAATTTCGGGCACAGCAGAGTCGGACACCCCGAGAAACCAGATCCGAGACCCACGAAGAAGGATCCGAAAGGTCCGGGATATTACACCTTTCCTTCTCGGAGCGGTCGCGGCGGTCCCCGTCGCGTCACTCCCGTTTACTCTGACCCTCTCATGGTGGGTCGGCGGCTCTCTTTCGGTCGGGCTGGTGAGTCCCGGTCGCGCGGAGCAAGGCCACGGTGTTCTCCTCGCAGTGTGCGTCCTTCTGGGCTAGCGCGAGGAGGTCTAGAAGAGTTGTCTGGGCTTCGACTCCGAGCGTGCGCCAAAGGATGTGGTCCCGCGTTCCCTGGCTGAGTGTCGTGGTGGTGATGCCGACGTCGAGGTGGGGAATGCGGAGCGCTTCCGCGTGGAAGCGGGAGATGAAGTCCCACAGCGTCTCTTCTTTCCCCTGCCTGAGAGTGAGGAGGGTCACTGCAGACTTGGCTACCTTTCGGCACCCCACAAAGTTCTCCTTCAATAACTTCTTGAGCTGTTGGAAGGAGGAGATCATCCCGGCCAGCAGGGACTCGAACCATGCTCGGGCGTTCTCCCAGAGGGTCGTGACGAACGCCAAGCATTTTACGGTATCTGAGGCCCGGCGAAACACCAAGTGGGACTCGTAGCCGTGCAGGTGATCGGCCGGGTCGGTGGTGCCGTCGTAGGAGGCGAATGACGGTAGCTGGAGTTTTGGCGGGATGGGGGCTTCCATGATCTCCCTAGAGAAGGGAGTGTGGAAGTCCAGGTCGTCGTTGATGAGGCCGCGATTCTTGGCAGTCAGGAGGACGTCATCTAGGTATCGGACCTTGTCCTCTATCTCGTCGAACTGTTGGAGTTAGCGGTCCATATTTGGGTTAGAATGGAGTGGGATGCGTACCTTTGGTGCAGGTACACAGTGTGATTGCTTGGTCCTTGCGACGGAGGCATGGGATACCTCCCATACTTGCCAGAGGTTTTCTCCGGTCTAGCCTCTTTCGCCCTCCCGTCGTTCGGGTGGGGAGTACTGGGGCCTCACCCTCTGGTCCCGAAGTTCTCGACAGAATTCTGCCAAGGCCCGGACCTCTTGGCGGAGCTCATCTAGGTCACCTGGGGTGACCTCTTGTCGGGGGTGAGCAGAAGAAGCTTCTTGCGATCCCCGGCAAGAGTTGGGTCCCTGGTGGGAGCCTCGCCCCCGGTTGCTGGCGTTGTGGAGGCTTCCACGGGGCGCCATAGCCTTTTGCTCTGATTCCCACAGACAACGCCAAGAAGTGTAGCGGCAGAAAAATGGTTCCTAGGCCACGTACCACCTTCTCTATTTATTTGTTGGGGAAGTCGTCTCGCGCCCGTGGAGGCCTGCAAACACCAAGAAACCAAAGAGGTGTTAGAAGGAGTCCCGGGTGTTAACCCAAGGGACAACCCTCCGATGCTTAAGTCAGCAAGGGATCAATGAGCAAGAGAAGAGCAAAGTGAGAGAGAAGTAGAGTTCGTAGTAGCTGATCTGAGAGGCGTGTAAGTCCTCTGCACGCGTGCTCGCCGCTCCCAGTGGGTACTCGGAGAGTGCTCACTGGGTGGTAAGGCCGTACAGGAGGAGGTTTCTTTCTAAGCATAGTGGTAGTCTCTCTGTCGTTGTAGTAGGTCTAGTTGCTCTATTCTCAGTATGAAGCTCTTAAGGCAGAAGTATCCACCTCCCTTTTTTGGCAGAAGTCTCTACCGCTTCTCCTCTGTCGATATCTCTTTTATATGGGCTGTCATGGAGCGAGGGGCCTCATCCCTTGAGAGGGAAGGGTCTGCTTAGTAGAGCAACATTCCCTCGCTATATTGGCGGGAGTTTCCCGTTGGGGGGCGATAGCCTCGGAGTCGGCCGGTCCCTGGGCGAGTCTTATGGCGCTCATGGGGCGTGCTGGCCCGTTATGGGGTCAAGGCCGACGTCGTGGGGGCAACGGTCGGTCATCGAAGTGTTCTCCGACGAGAACTGTGCTTCCCCTCACTGTAGAATCTAATGTCGGGCCGGATTGGACCGCTCCTTGGCGGGCCGCATATGTCGGTCGCTTCTTGGACGCGTTTATCGAGAGCTCTTTGACATGGGCCGATCGCTACAGGATCGAATATGGGCCAAACTGGATTTACCCTCCTCAGTTGGTTATGCAAATTATGCATCTTTATTTTTTTTCTTTTAAATCACATCCCACCATCTTATTTTAAGTCTTCCCTTCTTCTTTTTTTTGAGGGAGGGGGAGGTCAAGGGAAGAAGACTCGAAGAGAGGAGTAGGGAGGAGAGACGGGACGCCTAAAAAAAACCCTCCATCATCTTTAGGAGGCACTTCTACACGTGTCGCCCGTAAATGCACGAAAGAGAGGCGTCTCACTAACCCACCCCTACTAGGCAACCATATATCTCGATATCTTTCCCCTGATGGGGGAGTGCAACCGTCCTCACAGGTACGATTGATCTTCCCCAAATTCTTTTACCTTCTTCCACTCAAATTTGATCATACCACCTGACCAGTGCCGAACTTAGATGCCAATGCACATGATCGAATCACAATGGGCTATCCTTTCTTCTTCTAATAAATAAAAAATATACAAAGATCTAATAAGATAAATATACAGTTTAGGTACGGAGGGGTGCGTTTCCGGGAACCTAATTTTTTAGTAATGGTCACAGCTTCCATCCTCTGTGGGTGACCCACCCCTCCCCCTCTACCCCCCCCCCCCCCCCCCCTCAAAAATAAAAAAAGCCCGGCCAATGAGGCTATTTTAATTTCAGGTCCAGGTGGGTGGGGGGAGGACAGAGAAGGGTCGTCATGGAAGACTTGACCATCTGGGCGTTTTTGAATAAAAACTCTGGTCAATTCTTATTTTTTACTTTGACGGTGAACAAGGCGATATGTGCAGAACCAGATCCCGGGTAAAAAAAAACACATATTAAGTCTAATAATGATCTCTTAACTTGGAGGATATTAAGAGGTAAAAAAACACATATTAAGATCTAAAAAAAGGAGTGCCGAAGACTTGATTTTAACCTTCTTAATTCAGATGTCTTGATTTTAACCTTCTTAATTCATTGAGTAAGCCTTGAAAATTAGATACCTTAACAAATTAAAAATACCCATTTAAAAGAAAGAACAAGGGTCTTGGATGTGAGACTTCCCATTGATATTGATGGCCGTGAACTATCAAACTCACTAACGAGAAGTGGTCTATCGTGTCGTAAATGTATCACGGATAAAATTTGATAAATCGATACGATACATCTCATATCTCACGTATCGAATCGTATCAATCGATGAACGATATGATTAATACGTGATACATAATCGATACATTATTCATATTATTTTAAATATTAAATATTAAATATTATATATTATATTAATATTATTTTATAAATTAATTAATTAAAAACGTTTCGATTTTACGTGATTAAGTCAGATTCAAACTCAAGATTTTAGACCGTACGGTGCGCAACAGTACGATATAATATTATACCATATCAAATCATGATTGAGTCGACAAATCTTGATTACAAAAAAAATCTTATTCATCGTTCTGTTTTTTCATCTTCGAGAGGTTGTAACACCAGATTAATGACCTCCCGTGAGAGCTGTAAGCTGCAAAAATATCACCCTCTCGTTGGCAAAATAGTAACATGGGATTAACACTAGCATCACATGTCTATGTATGTCACATTAGCCTCCCGTCAGTCTTATCCAATCGAAGACAAGGTCTACAAGACGGCTTCACGTAGATGGGGTCCTCATCACAGATGGAGTCATGTGGTTTCAGAACACATCGACCATCCATCACATCATGATTCATATGTACATGGTAGGTCGTTTATTAAGGGCGGGTAGAGGTAGAACCCCAGCATTTGAATAAACAAATCTCGGTAGGCTCTCCTAATTGACGGCGCTCGCCCATGCCGACCCAAACAGACGTTAGAATTCTCCAAATCCCTTCCCCGACTCGCCGGGTTGACGGCGAACGGTTCAAAACGTTGAACCCTTCTCTCTCTCTCTCTCTCTCTCTCTCTCTCTCCCTCCTTCTTCTTCCTTCTTCTTCATCCACCGCCGGGGTCCATATTTGTCTCCCTGTTAAATGGGTACCGGACCCGCTTGGTAACACTTACCATATATGTTTTCATTCTACCATGTTACATATGTTACGGTGGATCCATAGTGAATGGTGTCAACATTTTCATTACTCCAATTTTCATATTGTTCGGTGATTACTCGAATAAGTTGCTCATGCATTAGAGTTGGATCCTCGTTAGGATCCGACTGAGGGGTAACGGGTCCCAAACCTGACAGGATCCGACCCATCCTCCCTCCTAATAATATCCCCTTCGATAATTAAGATGACTTTCTACTAGGTCTGTCAACGGATACGGATATTATCCGGATCCGCTTCGATTCGTATTCGTTTTTTCGGATACAAATAATATCCGAATTCGAATCGGAGCGGATACGGATATTATAATATTCGTTTCGAAAAATATCAGTTCGTAATATTATATATCATATAATATATATTTTTAAATAATGTATTATAAAATAAATGATATTATAGAGAAATTTAGATATTTTATAGTTGTATTTTAATTTAAAATTTATTTTATATATTTTGATATTTTATAATTATATTTTATATATTTTTAATATTTTATAATTATATTTATATACTTTTAAATTTGAATCGGATAATTTGAATTTTAAAACGGAGCGGATACGGATAGTCAGATATTCGCTTCGTATCCGAGTCAAATCGGAGCGGATCAAAATCGGATAATTCGAATCGAAAAATAGAACGAATACGAATAGTCATATATTCGCTTCGTATCCGCTCCGTTGACATGCCTACTTTCTACCACCATCAATCACACTGTAGAAACTTGAGAGCTATTCAAACTCGTTAAAAAGGGGGATTATCTCACAACAATTCACATTAATCAGTGTGGCGCTATGAATAGTATTTTTTAGTAATTAAGTTAGAGGTTCTTTTGACATGCTTTAATAAAATAGTGTTTTTTATATGTTTGAGATGACGTAAATTATTTTACGACATTTTCTTTACGTTGGAAGCGCTGTAAATTATTTGGCTCGACTGATCTCGCACCCATTTTGATCGACCTTCGTTTTCAATTTTAACCCGGTAGAAATTATTAGGGCGTGTTTGGAAAGGTCCGTGAATTTTGATTTTTTTGAAAAAAATCTCTAGGGAGAATAAGCTCCTTTATAAGAGTTTTTTGAACTTTTAAAAGGTGATTTTTTTGGTTATATATCTTTTTAAAATTAAAAAATAATTTTAAAAAGTTTAATGTCATAATAATATGTTTATTTTAATTTTTAAGGCGTGTAAATTTCGAAGTCAAAAATCAACTCCTACAAATTTAAACAAACACGCCCTAAAATCGAAGATTTTAAAACAGATGATTTTGAGATCAAGAACGTAATTTTCATGGATTTTAAAATCAATAACTTAGAAACTAATATTTGAAACATTTTAAGATGCACCTAGCGGCCCCTCACTCAACTAACTCGCGCACAAAATTTACTCACACTTTGTAGGCGGTAGAAAAAATGCCTCATCTTTTAAGGGCTGATTTGTTAATTTTATAGAATAGTTGACCCTACTCACCCCTGAGAATAAGTGATTCGACCCAAGAATAGCTGACCCTACTCACCTCTGAGAATAAGTGATTCGACTCACATGGGTCGAATCTCACGTGAGTCGAATCACTTATTCAACCAAAACATACGCTGCCCTCTTTAAAATCCTATTTAACTTGAGTTTTGTCAAATCCTGTTATCGTGAAAATCGGCGAACGAACGTGATAACTGGGAAGGCACCGGGAATACTCTGCCCTACTCAATTATCAAACTGGGCCTAAGAGAGTAAGTCTTAGTACAGTGACATTTGAGTTCACAGAGTGTGAAAATTTTGAGTTAATTATATATTTATTTTTTTTAAGTTATTAAATCAAAAAATATATATATTCTGATAATTAAATGTGAGATAAATAAATATTCCCTCAATACTCGACTAAAGGATGCTTTTGGAATGAAACCAGAAGACAGATTTTAGAGATTCTCTGAGGCCTCGTTTGGCATTAATTTTTACCTTTGAAATTTTTACAAAAGCTTGGTCGCCGTACAGTGCTGACAACAGTACAATTTTTGAGAAAAAAATGATACGAAATAATCGCATTTGTCTGAGTTTATGCCATGAACTCCTGACATCCAAATGCAGTGGCGAGACTGACCATTTTAACCTCGATTATTGTGTGCGAATGTTTGAATATTTACATCATCACCCATGTCATTTGCGAACTCTCAACGCGAACAATATTCATCTTCTTCACGCAGACGGGAGGGCGACATTCTATGACTTACTACGGGTGAGCACATCAGCGGATTACGGTGAGCACAACGGCGGGTGAGAGGGTGGGCATTTACGGAAACATACTTTCGGAAGTTGTCACCCTACCCATGAAGCTCCCTCCCACGAGCTTATGCGGATTCTAGGTTGGACATTTTCTTGTGTTTATTGTCTCTCTCATCTAGAAATTTTTTTATGAGAAAACTCTCGATATAGTTGAGTCGTTTGGAAACACTCTCACCTCTCACAAAGATTCCAATGATTAGAATCTAAGATGAAAGTGTGTCCAACTGCGGTCTAAGAAGTATTTTCAAATATTTTAATATCTCGTTAATTTTTAATTTTTGATAAATTTTTACTATTTAGAAAGATATAAAAAATAAAAGAATAAAATTAAAAAATCTGTAAAATCTATTTTAAAAATGATTCTTCCCTTTTTAAGATATTTTCTCACCCCCGATCTATTCCGAACGCGCTCTAATACTATTTATAAAATAATCGGTAGATTCGACTAGACATGGCGGTCAAAAGGTTCTGTCGGTGTACTGACCGTTCCCCGGTCATCGGGCCTCAGAGAGTACGAGAAACCCCCCATTCATCCATATGGGGTACGGAGGTGGAGACCGCCCATGACCGGCCACGAACACGGCCGGAGGGCGGGGGGGGGGGGGGCCGGGGGCTCAAGATTTGGAAGGCAGCAAAAGCCAGCCGGTCCACCGACTCGTTGACCGGCGGCTGACGTGACTCAGTCGAACCTCTCCCCACCTCAGTCCTCTTTTCAGTCCTCAAATTAAAACAAAATCCCATCTTTTCATATTATTAATTATTAATTGTTCCTCGCACCGCTCACGGAGCCAAGTACCCTTCTCCGTCTACCTACTCTACACCTCTAAAATGCGCCACCTATTTAATTTCACGTCTATTCTACCATAGTTAAAAAAACACAACTCAACTTGGAAATGATGCTTTTACCTCTATAAATCTGAACAATTAGACGTTCTTATCGATATTATCATTAGAGTAATCGCTATTATTAGTATCAATCATTATTACTGTCTATATATATATATATATATGTTCTTGCGGTGGTTTAGATGCTGCCTTCACATCTTTCTTTAGGTGAGGCCATGTAAAACAACGGTGACAATATTGTTGCTCTCATTTATTAACGAGAAAGACGTGTGAAAGAAGAGAGCATATATAGATGTAATGTATTAACTGGAATTTGCATCCTAATTATACATTTTACTAGAATAAGAGAGACATATATTTAATTAAGATTTGATAAATCGATACGATATAACTCGTATCGCACGCTTCGGATCATATCGACCAACGACGGATACGATTGATGCGTGATACGTAATTGGTACATTACATATATATATATGTTATTTTAAATATTAATTATTTTTTATAATAAATTCTTTTTGTAAATTGATTGGTCGAGAACCCCACGTTTAAATGTGAAGTCTTGTGTTCGAAACATGCCTTTGATTTTATTTTTAAAAAAATTATTTTAAAATATGACACATGTGAGATTCAAACCGTAGATACTTTACTTAAATCACATTCGACAACCAATCAAGATAGAAGGTCATCTAAATGATTGTGTTCTATAATATATATATATATAATATATTTTTTATCTCGATACATAATGATATCAATTCATATTATACCGTATCAATATAATATCAGTACGTTCGCACCGAACGGGACGACAACCCATATGTGCTTAATATGATTTATCATTTTTTTAAAAAAAATTTAACACTAACTTTATCTTATGAGAAAAAGAACTCTTATGATGCGGTGCAAATATTGTTTTTAAGGCATAATGATTAAAAATGAAACCCAGTATAATATCTTCAAAATCTTCTTTTAAAATTTAAATTAAGAGCAACAACATGAAATTATCAGTTTATGGCACCACCTGAGAACATTTCTCCAAATATTAATTAACTGATATTAATGAAGACAAAACAATTTTAATGTGTAACACCAAAAAAAACGGTTGTTTTTCACTTGCCGCATACTTAACAAGATGAACATGAATTAATGCCCTCGCATTTTTTAAAAAGTGGGGAAAAGAAAACAAGGGTGGGTTTTTTAAATAACGCCCTAAAGCATAGTATATTTTGAAAACTTCCCTGTACATGAATATATATAAAAACCTCCTGCATGATCAGGATACGTGTATGACTCAGGGTTTGCCGTCCCGCCCCGACCCGCACTGACCCGCACGACCCGACCCGACCCAGGCGGGCGCCGGGTCGCACGGGCCGTGGGTCGTGGACGGGACGGACCGACCCGCTCTGTCCCGTGCGTTTCGCCATGTACCGGTGCGGTGCGAGGCGGGACCCGGCTCGGTACGAGCGGGTCGGGGCGGGTCGGGGCGGATCGGGGCGCCGGAGGTGGGAGAGGGGGGCGGTGGGGGGCCGCAGCAGGAGGCGGTGGGGGGCCGCAGCCGGAGGGGGAGGTGGGACCGTGGGAGAGGTGGGGGGGCGGTGGTGGCCGCCGGAGGTGGGAGAGGGGGGCGGTGGGGGGCCGCAGCAGGAGGGGGAGGGGGAGGTTGGACCGTGGGAGAGGTGGGGTGGGCGGTGGTGGCCGCCGGAGGTGGGAGAGGGGGGCGGTGGGGGGCCGCAGCAGGAGGGGGCGGGGGGGGCGCCGGAGGTGGGAGAGGGGGTGGTGGGGGGCCGCAGGAGGTGGGAGAGGGAGGGGGCGCCGGTGGGGGCGGGGGGGGAGCGATCTCGGTGGTGGGGCCGCCGGAGGTTGGGGGGCGGTGGGGGAGGGGGGAGAGGTGGGGGGGCGGTGGTGGCCGCCGGAGGTGGGAGAGGGGGGCGGTGGGGGGGGCGCAGCAGGGGGGGTAGGGGGAGGTGGGAGAGGTGGGGGGGGCGGTGGTGGCCGCCGGAGGTGGGAGAGGGGGGCGGTGGGGGGTCGCAGCAGGAGGGGGCGGGGGGCGCCGGAGGTGGGAGAGGGGGTGGGGGGCCGCAGCAGGAGAGGGGCGGGGGGGCGCCGGAGGTGGGAGAGGCGTCGGAGGGCCGCAACAGGAGGGGGCGGGGGGCGCCGGAGGTGGGAGAGGCACCGGGGCGGACCGGGTCGCAGTGCGACCCGCCCGACCCGACCTGTCCCGCGCAGAGACCGGGTCGGCCGGGTGGGACGGGTCGGCAAACCCTGGTATGACTGTATGTGATGTAAGTATGCAACCCACTATCTGCACTTTCACCAAATCAAATCAAGGGGTTATTATTCACATGCTATGTGAACATATAAAACATATAAGGGGTTTATTTACATATCTTCACTGGTTAGGAAGTCCTTCGCATATACACGATCTTTCAAGGGGCTATATACAAAAAAAACTCAATAAAGAAAGAGGAGGAGGGGAAGAAGAGAAGTTTGTTATCCCCTCTCCCTCCCCCCCCCCCCCCCCCCCCCCCCCCCCCAGCTGTAACCGTTTTCCCGCTCCCCAGTTTACACGTTCAAACTTCAACGGTCAACAGTCAAAGCCAGACCCCACGGTACAGTAGCCCCCGCCTCCCCCACCCCGACCGAGTGATACGAATATGTTAACGCGCCGATCCTACTGCGTCAAAACAGCGTACGACCTTCATCTCCCAGTCCGCAGCGAAGGGGACGACAGTATAAATATAGATGAGCCCTCCTCCCTCTCACCCCACACCTCGGCGTTCTTGAAACGAAGAGAAACCAAATTAAGCAGGCCAGAGCTAGCGCGACAGAGCAAGCCTTCCATCTCTCCCGTTGGCCCGGCCGTTGCAGCGCAGTTTGATCTCAGAGCCGTCTGCCCAGATATACATGGCTTCCATGTGGGGAACACGCCGGGCCGGCAGGAAGAACCAGTTCAGGGGGAAGAGCCTACAGCGGTCTGCGGGAGCCGTGGAGCTGGCCATCCCCACCCACTTCCGGTGCCCCATCTCGCTGGAGCTGATGAGGGACCCCGTCACGCTGCCCACCGGGATCACCTACGACCGGCAGAGCATCGAGACGTGGCTGGACATGGGGAATGAGACCTGCCCCGTGACCAACCGGGCGGTGGCGACCGGGCACCAGGACCACCACCACCTCGTCCCCAACCACGCCCTCCGCCGGATGATCCAGGACTGGTGCGTCGCCCACCGCGAGTACGGCGTCGAGCGGATCCCCACCCCGCGGATCCCCGTCACCGCCACCGATGTCGTGGAGATGCTGGGCGAGGCCATCGCCGCGGCCCGGCGCGGGGACGGCGCCCGGTGCCGGGAGGTGGTGCGCAGGATCAGGTCTCTGGGCAAGGAGAGCGAGCGCAACAGGAGGTGCATCGCCGACAATCGCGCCGCCGCCGTGCTGTCGGCCGCGTTCGGTGCCTTCGCGAGGGACTCCAACGGGGCTACCACCCGGTCGGCGGAGGCCAAGGAGGAGATCCTGGGGGCGCTCACCGGGATGTTCCCGCTCGGCGAGGAGGCGTGCCGGCACCTGGGTTCCCCCGAGGCGCTGCGCTCCATAGTGTGGGCCGCCAAGTGCGGCGACCTGGCGGGGAGGCTTAACGCGGTGCTGGTGGTGAAGGAGCTCGTCTACACGGACAGGTCCCTCGTCGACGCCGTCGCCGACACCGACGGCATGGCCGAAGCCCTGGTTAAGCTCATCAGAGAGCCCATCTCCCCGCAGACCTCCAAAGCTTCTCTGGTGGCCATCTTCTACCTGGTTTCCTCCAACGAGAGGACGGCATCCAGGTTCGTCGGCATGGGTCTGGTCCCCCTGCTGCTGGAGATCCTTGTGGACTCGGAGAAGAGCATGACGGAGAAGGCCTTGGGGGTTTTAGATGGGGTCTGCAGCTGCAAGGAGGGGAGGCAGGCGGCGTACGAGCACGCGCTGACGACGCCGGTGCTGGTGAAGAAGATCTTCCGGGTGTCCGACATGGCGACGGAATTCTCAGTTTCCACGCTCTGGAAGCTCTGCAAGAACTACCGGAGCGAATGGGAGGTGGATCATCAGGAAACGGGGCGCGCCGGGTGTCTGGTGGAGGCCCTGCAGGTGGGCGCCTTCCAGAAGCTGCTGCTGCTGCTGCAGGTCGGGTGCGGCGAGGCCACCAAGGAGAAGACCAGCGAGGTCCTGAAGCTGCTCAACGCCTCGCGCGGGAGGGCGGAGTGCATCGACTCCGCCGACTTCAAAGGGTTGAAGAGGCCCTTCTGATCACTTCTTCAAACCTTGGCGCGACCCCCTCCCTCGTTCGCATACACACACACACACACACACCCACACAGGAGAGGGAACAAACACACTACAAGCTGGATACATTTCCATGTACAAAATGAACACAGCATACTATAATTATTTATAAATATTTTTTGATCTATTTGGAATTTTAGATACCCATATGAGCGAGCGAGTAGAAGAAGAGGATTTATGCCCTCTTATGTCAGTGTTCTTCTTTTATGTGCCCTCCCGCGTCAGTGATGCTTGTGTGTACTGGTTTGGCTAGCTTATGATATATGTGTGTCTATGTATTGGGTTTGGAGATAGCAGCATGTATAGGGTTTCTGTTTCGCCAGCTCTAAGATTTGGTGACCCAAATGAACTTGGTTGGATTCTAGAAAGATAATTGGATTGAAGAAGGTATTTTAATATTAATTTTTAAAAATATATATATACATCAATACATATTTTCCCACTAGCTAGTCAGTACTCAAGAGTCAGATAGTCAGATTGTTTGGGACTTATCCTAAGAGTATCCCAATTTTAGCTCATACTTAAGTTATTTTGCTTTGGCGAGAGAAGATTTAGATAGCTTGCTTAAAAGTAACTTTATCTGACTTAAGTCGGATTAACCTATCCCACCTCCACAGGTGAGATAATTTAATCCAGTGCCATGCCAAAGTAAAAAAGTATAAAAGCGGATAAAATAAATCTACTTAAATTAAATCGGGATATCTTTAATCCCAAAACGATGGGACTCTTTGACAGACGATTATCCCTAGGTTAGCCTCATTTTTAATTAACCCAACTCTTTTTTCAATTTGATAGCTGGAATATGTTAACCCGAGGAAAAGGAAGTTAACCCCGGGTTTGTAAATCAAACTCCCTTGCTTCGTTATCCTAACCCATTTCTACTCTCTCTCTCTCTCTCTCTCTCTCTCTCTCTCACACACACACACACACACACACACCCCAATAGCTTTAACGAGATGCTCATCGACCTCGTGCCTATTGTTCATGTCTCATAACATTGTTAATTTGAACAATAATCAATGACAAATTGTGTATTTTTTTTAAGTATAGAGTTAACCTAGTCAAGTTAACTTCTCTCTATCAAAGCAAAAGTGAGATAACTAAGGGGTAATTTGTCCTGATTGAGTTAACCCACTTTTATCCTATTCCTCTACCAAAGAGGTGTAAAAGGCAACCGAAGACTAAGATAAATAAGAGTTCGATCTAGACTTAATGGCCACCTTTGAAAATGAAAGATGATAGATGTGAATAACTAAATGATGAGAGAGAAAGTGAGGTCTGCATATTGCTCTCCTCACGCATGCACGACGGCAACTGGGGATAGGTAACGCATTCGCGTCGAGGGAGTCAAATGCGTTACCCCAAAGACCCTCTTTGTTTCTCAGACGGGATACGATGTTCGACTCTCCGGAGTCGAACACGCCGTTCGAAGTCGAATAAGACTCGTGTGTGAGGGAGAGTGTGAGCCCCCCGTTGCTTTCTCTCTCATCGGATGAATATTGGAGGTCGGATCATGCACCCTCACAAAAATAATGCGAAAGACTTTTAGGAGCCCCAAGAGTATACTACTCGTTACTAGGGTTGCGTTCGAAAGGCATGAATTCCCATTTTTTTCTTTCGTTAGTTTTTTTGCACACGAACGTCATGACCAACTTCTAGAAACTAAACATCATCCCAATGCCATGAAAGTCTTAATTTCTTACTGATTATTCTTATTATTAGGGTGTCGCGAATTTTTTTTATACTACACCTTTTTGTTAGCTTCAATAAATCTTATACCTGTTATCCACCTTAGGAGAGTAGCGGAACCAACAATTACTCGATGGTAATTAAAAATAGTAACTTCATTGTTCTTATAATAATCATTTGAGTTGTTCCGAGACGCAGTCTGAATCAAAGAACTGACCGCGTATATATAAACTATAAACATGAGATCAAACGTATGCGTACGTTGAGAAAAGCAGCTCAACAGAAGAGAAGAAAAGAGCAGCCGGGGTGGCCAAGTCGGTGGTCGACGGTTCAATCCGTGGACCAAGACCGTGCTGCATCATTATGGTATCATGCATGGTGTGTCCCCATTCATGAAGGACCGCGTCGAAACAGCTATGCTGAGCTCGGACGAGGTCGCAAGGCCTATTCTTCTACGTTTCTGCCCCAGCTGGAGTTTGACACGGTCTATAATGCTGAGTTATAAAGAGAATTTTTATGCATCTGTTTCTCTCTGTGCATGTGGGGCTAGCTAGCTAGCTAGCTGTTGGTGATGGGCAGTTGGGAATGCATAACTTAATAGTACTGGCGATGACTTGCCCCTTCTTTAATTGGGGTTTACCCCCTTTCGGATCAAAGGGTATGTTTTCTTTTTCTTCTTGAAGAGAACCTAACACAATGATATTTGAGTCTACGTGAAGTATATGTCAGAGATTTGAGTTCAAATCTAATAAGGTTCAACTGATCACACATATCTCTTTTTCCCAAAAATGACAAACTCCGAGTTCACATCTCCCAAAGATTACATTGCATATAAAGAATAGAGATCGATCGAGTCGGTCATCGAAGTGAATGTACGTACATAGGTTTAGCCCTTCCTTGTGGGAATGCTAGTATACATGTCACACTATGTTAAGTAATTACTTAGGATGGGGCATTCATTATTTTATAGAACAACCATTTTCAGGAGTGTTTTTTGACATATTTTTTAGATTATTTTTAACCTCTCACTGCATTTAAAGTGGTTTTCCAAGCCATCTCATAAAAAATACTAGAGATGACTCCCAACGAGTATATGCATGATAAAGAAACAACCGCATGCGATACATTGCTTGCGGACCAATGGGAAGGAGATCCTCTGGCTCTTGAATGGGAAGGAGCTCTAGTCTCCGGTCTCTTCTTAATTAACCATGGATCAACTCTGTGTTAGGTTAAAGTATTAAATTTGATATTAATATTTTTAGTGTATACGGATGTCAATCGGAGAATATTAACATTGATATGTAGAAGGAGAACGAGGACGTCAATTGAATGAGAATGATAAAATTAAAAACTTAGAAAGAGGAGAGAGATTATATATTTTTGAACTCTCACACGTGATCGTATCATTCTAATAGGCCCTCTTTAAAATCGGGGCAGGATATCGTATTCGACTCCAAAGGGTCGAATGCGATATCCGTCCCCGATTAAGGATGATGTGTGTGAGATGGTGGCGTGAGTCCCGGACCCTTCTCTTTCATCGGATGCGGTACTCGCCTCCGTTATTCCGAAAACAAAGCGGCTCATATAGATTTGGACATGTATTAGATTTGATACAGTATTATTCTTTTTTATCGTAATAATATTAAAATTGATAGAACACTATTTATATATGATTGATCCACGTGTGTGAACAGCTTTAATTGTGATTGAGCATGGTCCCCCCCATTTGGGACGTACCAAGCTCTTGGCAAGTATAATATTCCACTTATATATATATAGGATAATAATACTAAACGGGTGAAAGGTTAACGGAGATAATTGAACATGAGCAACACGGTACTGATGCATGAACAGGAGGGCAAGACGACGAAGGAGGAGGAGATTAATCTGCTGTCACTTTTTCGATCGCCCGCAAGTGTTGGAAAAGGACGCCACCGCGGTGCCAACCCACCACGTCGATCGTCACCAGCTGCCTGCTTGTTAGTTTAATGGCAGATTCCTCTCCAGCTCGAGCCGTCCGGACCGTCCGGTGGATGCCCATGACAACGCGCGCGGTGGGTGTGGTCTCTGCCGCCCCGCGCGCGCGGCGGTCGTAGTTGGCCGAGCAGCTAGCACACCTGCATGCGCGTGGAGACGATCGAGCTTCGTCACCTACGACCTCGTCGCCGTGGACTCCCCCTTCTTTGCCTTTTCTCCGGTCCCCGGTCGACCGTTTACCCGCCGGTCTCGCACCCTCTCGCCACTGCTTTGGACTTCCATCTGGGTAGGCTTCCACGACACGATCAGAAGAGGTTGTATCGATCCCTGCTGCATGGATGTTCTAGTTTACTTGGAGACGTGTTGGAAGCTGTTCATCATAACTCATAGTCTCTTATTAGTACTACAGATTAATTAAGCCAATGAAGAATATAATTAGGTCACGGCTTAAGCAATGTTTGGCCCCTCTCTGCCTCAAGGTTCGTAGACTCAGCGGGTCAGACTGACCCATGTTTGAACTGGTATGATATGAGTCAGCCCGACTCGAACGACTCTGGTTTAAGTCATCCAATTGAGTTACGAGTCTTTTGATTACTTGGACTAACTAGGACAAACTCGATTGTACTAACTTGGTTTTTCACTCACACCGATACGATATGACTAAGTCAATCATGCTTTACCTTCAGCTTTGAAATTTGGATTTTTTGCAGAAAACTATTGATATAAGAGGAATGGAAAAATATTATTTCTAGAAATATATTACCACCTATATCATTATTTTTCGTGAAATGTTACAAAAATGTCATCACCGTAACCCATGTTATCATTCGTGAACTTAACTATAGTTATCTTTAATTAGACTTAGAAAAAGATCATAATGACCACATTTATCTCCCTTAAGGTTAGAGAGAGAGAGTGGTGGGGATGAGATAGAGAGTAGTTGGCATGGGTTTCCCCCCTCCGGCACCGACTTCCTCTTTGTGTGATGGGGTGTGTGTGTGAGAGAGAGAGAGAGATGACGAGGATGAGTGCAGAAGATAATGAAAGAGAGGAGAGTGAGGGAGAGCATCTAGGGGGCAAACCATGGGTGCATCTCCCATGCTCCAGATAGCCAGGTTGGGCAGATGCTTTGAGCACCTCTTTGGTCGAAGGTTAGGGTTAATCCAGGTTATCTCAAAAGAGATAATTTGTTCTGAATAAGGAAGGTATATTTACTTTGATAGGTAATGGATTATCTCTCTGTAGGTACAGTGCATTAACTTCTCTTTTATTCCATTTGTTTAGATTGTATTGAGACATACAAAGTCATTTAACCTTCAAAATTGACTTAAATGTCTTTCCCATCCCAACTTCATTATCTTAATTTTTTTTTTTTGGGGGGGGGGGGGGGGGTGGGAGGGCAGTCCAACTTTAGGTAAACAATTTTATGAATTATAGAATGTTGAGATGTATCATTTGAGGTGTAATTATGAAATGTTAGATGCATCAATTCATCATATTTTTTATTGCCGTTTTCGATGTGAGATGTGTTTGACAATAATTTCCTCTCCTACGATGCCCTTAAAAACTTACCAAACACTAACTTCTTGACGCATATGTGCCATTTTTTGGGATTAGGTGTCCGTAGAATTTTTTTTTCTAAAACTAACATCTTAATTTGAGTTTAAAATTATTGGCAGTGGAACTTTGCATGAAGTATGCCCAAGTCCAACTTCTCAATACGCTAATACACTTTCTCGTAGTTAGCAAATCTATATATATTTTTGACATTCGAGCTTTATGTATACAATTTTATGGCGTGTAATTACATTAACGTTTAGATCATGACTCTCTTTTTTTGACATTTGATGTGTAATTACATAAAGGTTTAGGCACATTAATTCCTCACATTTTTGTTTATTGGCATTTTAGATGTGGGATCTCTTTGACGATAAATGGGTGGAAGAGTTGCCTAACTTATAGAACTTATTTGACTTATATTAGAAGTGAAATTTAATTTAAAATTTTATTGGACTAGTTGCCTATGGTGACACTTGAGTTTGGTTTTCACCTACAGGAGTGTACAAAATAACATAGATAATGAAGCTGAATACACGTGATAACTTCCAATCTTGTCTTGTTCTAATGAGTAGAAGAAATGTACTATTGATGATGACATTTCAGAGACAGGCTTGCGTTTGATTGCTTGGCCCACCGACTTCAAAATTATGCCGGCATTGTCTTACCTTGCAACTGTAAGATCTTAGAAATGAAATAAGTGGATAAGGAAGCAGACTTGAAAGTTAACATAAATGACGATGCTTTGTAGTTCATGGAAAGGTGAAGACTAATGACATGCTGATTTTTTTTTCTTTGAGAAATGGATTGCCTCAAGGAGGATTAAATTATTCTTGTCCTTTGAAATGAAATTATCACAACTGGACATCCGACATTGAATAAATATGTCATCATCTATCGAATCATAATGACACAATGTCATCATCATTCATAAAACCCATACGAAGACATCGTGCATACATTAGATGAGGTTACTCAATTGTGCCATCCACCACCCACACATGCACCTACTCTTCACATAGATAATTGGGAGCAACAAATAAGTTGAAACACACCGAAGGGGGTGCACAACAGACCTGCAAACAAACCCCGAACATGTGATTATTGTGAATGTCACAAAGAACAAAAGAAAAGGAAAAGAAATTATTATTATTATGTGGTGGTGGATGTATATTGCATGGAGATTACGCAATTCAATTAAGATGGGGAAAGGAACATGTAGATGCTAAGGGAATTGTGATCACCAGAGGTGAAAACCTCAAAAGAAAAGAGTGATTGCATAAATACCTTGAGAGCGGGGAGAATTGTGAGTTACACTTCCTCTTCCGATCGGCCGACCGATGGAAAGGGTCTATTTTGATTACCTTGAAAAGATAAGCAAAAGCAAGAAAAATAATTAATGGATTAGCAATTTAGCATTGTAACATCAAATTCTTAGTGCAGTGATAATCAAAGACCATGGGAAAGAACACACCTTGTGTGTCTTTATAACCCCTTAGATTTAAGGGAAGGGGATATGAATGTGATACTAAAATGATGAAAAAATAAATTCTCAAAAGAGGATTGCAGAACAACGCTGATGAATGTTCTAATGCAAGCTAAATCTAAATAACATAATTAAAAGGGAGAATATGAGAAAGAAGGAGGTTGGGCCTTCGAAACAGAGAAATGGGGGCTCCGACGGCCTTCTTTCACAATAGGGAGCTCAAGACAGCCCTTGTCGTTCACAAGAGAACCAAAGTACCCTATGAGAGAGAAGGGGAGAGGAAGCTTCAACAGTGAGAGTATTCTGCTTGAGAGTATGAAGGCCAAGAGACAAAACTTCCGCTAGAGAGAATCATTTTTTTAACACAGAGCTCGAAGTGAGTATTTATAAAAGAAATAACCCTTGTTTTAGTGAGATTTTAACATGGGAAACCTTTCCATAATAGGTCTTACTTGCCACCAGAGGCCACCAGAGCTCGATTACGATCGGAATGCCATGTAAAATGAGGTAGGAGACGAATCCGACACGGAACGAAAATGACGTCAACGATAGATGGCGCTAATTAAATAAGCATTCATGCTAAAAACGTTTCTTCTGAAACAAAAATAAGGAAATAAAAAATTTTCTAAAGACGAAAAAGGAAGTAACGTCAAAGACCAAGACGCATATTAATATGCGACTTTTTGGAGAGACGATAGTTCAATGAAATATGAATTTTTAATTTGAAATAAAATTCAAAAATACAAGGAAATTGATGACTTATTCGTAGATGCATATTAATATGTGCCTCTATGAGAAGACGCAAATTCCTTGAAATATGAATTTTAATTCGAAATAAAATCTAAAAATAGCAACGAAATCTGTGACTTGAGAGCATACACAAATTTATATGTGCCTCTATGAGAAGACGCAAATTCAAAGAAATGGCGTCCATGTCAAAGACGTAAATTCTAAAAATTCTAAAAAAAAGAAAAATCACCTTATTAAACCAATAATGAGATCCACTTCAGGGCATTGTAATGTGACTTGAGATTTACTCAACTTAACATCAATTTTAGCGTGTCTACAGCTACTCCGCCTTGGCGTCTGTTTTGTAGGGGAGTGAGACAGAATGAAATGAAGTGTAATGGAATGAAATGAAATGTAACGGAATGAAATAAAGTGAAAACGGACTGAAAAGTAGATGCCAAGGTGTAATGTGACACACCCTCAACACCAAGTGATAGAAATCTTTCCACAGTTTTGAATGAAGCAACTTTGGGAAGATTTTAATAAAGCAACAATTGTTTGGACGAAGAACTAAACTAAAGTGTGCACGTGGGCACAGAAGAAGGAGAGGAAAGATCAACTTCTAGCATCGGAGGAGTACCCTACGTCGTGGATCCGTAGGCTTCACCATTGGAGAGCGATTACCAGCCAACGTAGATGTGGTACAATCAAGGTGGATCTTTAGAAAAAGGAAAAATATTTAGAGACATGATAAGAATCCAAACAAGGGTGTTTTTTTTCCTTCAAGAAATCAGCCCAAGTGGCATCAAAGAATAAAGTACTCAATTTAGAATAGAATATCTCATGCCAACTCACATCATGAGTTAGAGGTCCTCATTACTGACTTAATACAGTATTTTTCGCGGTTAAATCAAGTTCATACATGATGCATGCTGGGTTAAAAGAAAAATAAAAATAAACTAAAATACAAAAATAATCAAGGATAATATTATTAAGCTGTCCAGATCAGGTCAGGATTCCGATTTCATGAGTTGATATTAAGTCGAAGACCATTTATCCACGCATCAACTCAGAAAGTGGAACCATCGTTCATAATCTCAATGGTCCAACGGTCTATCTGTGCGACCAAGACTCCAGTGAAATTATCATTATTTTTGTTGAAGGGGAACTCAAATTCCAGGCTCATCAAAGCCACAAGGTCCTTGATATATTTTAGTAATGTAGATACCATATAGTAAAAATACATACATGAAGTAGATACAGAAGGAGATGGGAAAAAGATAACATCGTGGGGGATGAAGAAGCGTCTCGATAACCTACATAAATGGTGAAATTAAGCTCAACTCCGCCATTTTCCTGCACCCAAAAATGCATGGTTAGCCCAAAGAATTATAGATAATAAAAATTTGTGATCTCATTCACGGCCAAAGAGATTTTGAATAAACACTGAACGAGCTGCAGTAAAAAGGTCAGCCAAAATAGTGTGAATTATATGAGAAATCGAAATTCTGTGAACTCCAAGAATTTGCGTCCTTTCAGGCAGACGCTAATTAAAGAATCAGCAGCCACTGCAGTGGACACGAATTCACTCTGGCAATGAGGTTCCTACTCGGAATATGATCTTTAAGGTCTACTCCCATTCGGATTTGATTTTCTCTCAATGAACTGTGAAGTCCTCTCTATAAATAGCACCTCCTAGCTCCCTCCTTTGATCAAAGCAATTGACTCAACCCCAAAACCAAGAATAAAGCCCCAAAACAAGGAATAATAAGGAAGAACATAAGAGCTCAAGATGGAAGGCTTGATCCAACGCCCCATGAAGAAAAGTAGGCTCAGATTTCAGAGGATAACAGAGATAGAAGGTCATGTCAGTGGAAGAATTGAGGCCAAACTTGTAAGTTTGAATTGTATTAATTAACTTTACTCCTTTTCCTTCTTTTACCAAATTCCAGCAAGTTCTTACTTTGTTTTGTTCTTTTCTTCTTCTTTGTTGTTTGTTTTCTTTTCAGGATTATCCACCTGTACCAGGCCCTAAGAGATTCTCTAAGCTACCTTGGCTCACTCTACTAACCTCAAATATCACCCATGACATGAGATCTATCCTTTCAAAGTGGCACCTTGTAGGGCTCATCACCCATGCCAAACACTACCGTGAGATCCATCTAGATTGGGCAACAATGGGTGCACTCATAGAAATATGACATCCTCAAATCCACACTTTCCTCTTTCCCACCTTTGAAGCCACTATCCTCCTAGAAGAAGTGAAAATTCTCTTAAGATTAAAGGGTGAAATAAGGTGAGGAAGACAACATAGCGGAGATGCCAAAGAAGATGAGTTCACAAGAAGTGTTGGAAAGTCTCGTAGCAAGCCAAAAGATGATAGATCAAATCCGCGCCTCCAAGGGAATTAATATGAAAAAGCCTGCGGCGTGGACAATCAAGGCTTTGAAACGGGCCAATGACGAAGATATGGAGGAGCTCATGAAGGTATTTGTGATATGTGTGGTGGGCGCGCTCCTCTTCCCTTCGACGGATGACTTTCTAGAAGAAGAACAACTAAGTGTAATTTGTGGAATATGGGCAGGTAAAAGAATAGGTCCGGTGGTTCCAGCCTACCTCTATAGTGGGCTCACTTCAGCTAGTATGGGGAGGCCTCCCTACGGATCCATGCTTCTCTTTTCTTGTTGGGTGGACCTCCACTTCAAATTTAATCCATGCGAGGTGACCCTAAAGCGCCTCAAGGATATTTCATAAAAGTCCCCTCCACTATATGACTAGCACGGTGGGACTAAGTGGGAGAGTGACCAATCACGTGACAAAGCTCAAGAAATAAGTGGAGTGGCGTGAACATTTCAAGACAATGGCCCAAAACATGTTCACTTGCGCACCGGTTGTCCTTCTATCTCAAAACCTCCGAACTAGATTTTCTTCTGGGGTAGAGCTTTGATTGATCGGGGCGACCGAGTTCATTCTTTATAATGCACACTGATGTCTTTCTCAACTCGACCTCCCTCGCCATGTGTTTGAAGAAGCGTCTCATCTTCCTCTCATCAAGAGTAGAGAATTGGGCACAAATGGTGACGAAGAAGAAACGAACACCATTAAAGCTATATGGTGAATTAGCAACTTTTGATGGCCTACGGAGCGCATCGAAGAAGACTGGGAGCAATGGAAGTCTTATGTAATAACTCTTAGAAATTTGAGGCCCAAAGTGGCACAAATTTGATGTAATCGATTGATTTTCAATGAATAAACATTTCATTCCTTTATTGAGCCATAATTTATATTTTCAGGAACATAATCCCCTCATATTTCCATGATTCTGTTCCTCAAAAGCGTACTGTGAAAATCCGCGTCCAACATAGAAGGTGCCAATTCATCATACATTTCATTCCTTATATTATATTTTAAAAAAATTACAAAAACCTTGAAACGACATCTTTCCAATAGGGCGTGGATTCTTTTATTTGTGTCAGCCATCAAGAGGCTGTTCTAATTATTAGTTTTTGAGTAATTATTTAATTCCAAAAATAACGTCTGCCAAAGTGACACGAATTCAAAAATAATTAACGAAATTCCAAAAACCCACAAAACAACGCCTCTCCATGTTGTCGCAAACTCCTAGTTTGCGTCATCCCCTTAGACGCAAATTTCTTTTCTTTTGAAACCACCAGAGCCCCTCCTCGAGCCTATTCATTTCGAATAGCTTCATTCCCTGTTACCCTTCATTTTCCCCGTTCTCTGCTACTTCCACCGTCCCCTCTCTTCATCTCTTCTCATCTCTTCTCAGCCCTCTCACCTTCTCTTGTCTACCTCGAGCTCGGTCGATGGCATCTACAAGTAGTGCCGATGGTGGGAAGTGTCGGCGAGTGGCGGCCTCGCCAGTTGTCTTTGTGGAGGAGGAAGAGGAACAACGATGTGAGGAGGAGGAAAGAGTTCAGCGAGTGGTAGAGGAGAGCACAGTGGCGCCAAAGGGTTCTCAAACCGGTGAAACCACCGAATCAGATGAAGGAGGAGAGGAAGAAGGAGAAAGAGGTGACGAGGAAGATACCGAAGATCGAAGAGGAAGAAGAAGAGGAAAGGGGTGGAGAAGGTCCGCGTCGAGGTTTGCGTGGTGGGAATCGTATCCCAGAACACAGCAAGGTATGCGATCAATCTCCTAGCCCCAGAAGAACTACTGTTACAAAATTCTTTTCTATTTTTTTTTTCAGACAGAGGGGAATGAGAAATGGTGACTGATGGAATTGGCGTCCGCTGCAGTCGGCGCCAATTTTTTTTTAATATATTACTGTTATTTACATAACTCAGTCAGTGAGTGGCATAGTTGGGAAACAAGGAAAACATAAGAAGAACAGTGAAGTAGGAGACAAGATAGTTTGGGATGGAGAAAAGCATAGAGTGTTTGTGATACTGTGTTTGGACCATAAGTTGGCTGAAAATAAGCCAAGCAATTCGTTGAATAAAGTTGGATATGAAAATATGGAAATATTTTTCTATGCGTATATTAGGACTCGATATACGAGAAGGCAATTCAAAAATCATTGGGATGAGATTGGCAAGCTTGGAGGGCTTTGGCTTCTGAGATTGGTTTGGGGTGGGATCCTATAAAAGCCACGTATTCACAAACTCCTGAATGGTGGGCTGCATTTTGTAAGGTATTGGATGAATTATTCTATAATAGCGTCAAATATGTTTATGCAATACACATTCATGTACCTAACATACTTTTACCTTCTTCCCTCTAGAAATTTCCTGGAGCTGACAAGTTTGCACATCAGCCGCTAGCCCACCAGGACCAACTTGACATGCTCTTTTTAGAAGGGGCAGCCTTGGGTAAGAATGTGTTTGTGCCAAGTTCAGGAGTAATTCCAAAAGTCTATGATAATGTCGATTTTGAGGGTGACCCTCATAACCCATCTGGAGACAACAGCACAAACTTCTGTCCCACGCATTGGAGGTGAGGAGGACTGCTCCCCCCAGTGATAATTAGTTCTACTGCCCAAGTTAGTAAAAGACAGTGGTCAACATCCACTGACAAATTTGAACAGTCTATCAAGTATGTCGTCGATCTCCTAATGTGTAAGAACAAATCACCTGAACTCTCAATCTCACAAGACAAATGTAGTATTGCGGTGGCTATATTCAAGCCCTTAACCAGACCATGGGGGTGGTGAAAAACACCGCAGAATGGTTCCATGCCATTGACAAGTTTGAGCACTCCAAGGACACCCGCAATATATTCATTGCATTGGAGGACCCAACGAGCAAGAAAATGTGGGTAGCTAGAGAGTACCATAAGTTCTTACAGTCCCAGCTAGCATACCCCCCATCATGATTTACTATAGTTTCTTTTCATACATACATTGTTACCTTCATGTATTGACTCAAAGCTTTTGATGCTTTATGTTGTGAACTTGGTATCTTGGATTTTTGGTCATTTCTCATGACAACGTGTACATGGGGATAAAGATAAGGCATTGTAGGTTTATGCTTCTAATATTTGTTTTCTTCCATTGTGGTTATGCTTTATGCTTGTTATGCTTGTTGTAGATGGAGACGGATGACATTGATGATTCCCTAGTTAGACGTTTGATCTTCATTATGTTCATGAGGATGCATGATATTACTCATCATATCATCTAAGGCAACCAATTTATGGTGACTCAAGTAGAAGAAATGCAATTGTGCATGAGATGTTAACAGGGCACTGGAAGCCTTGTTACACAGCACATGTCGCATGTACCCCAACACCTTTAAGAAGTTGTGTAGTATTTTTAGAGAGAAGGGTCTGCTCAAAAGTAGTAGATATGTTTGTGTTGAAGAGCAGATGAGAATTTATGTGCAGACATTGGCACACAATGAGAGAAATTGCAACATCCAAGACAAATTTTATCACTCGAGAGAGACAATTAGTCTGTACTTTAACATCGTCTTGTAGGCTATGTTTGTGTGGTCACTTGAAATGATCCGGCCATTCAATGCTTGAAATGATCTGGCCATTCCATCCATTACATGAAATCCCACACCATGTTCAACATTATGAAGGGGGAAAGTATTGGCCCTTCTTCAAAAACTGTATAGGGGCACTTGATGGAACACACATAAGTGCCCGAGCACCTGTGGAGCGACAATTAGCTTATAGGAATGCACATGATGCAAGAGGTGTACCCAAAATGTACTTGCCGTTTGTGATTTTGATATGAGATTCACATTTATTGCGTTGGGCGGGAAAGGATGCACATGATGCGAAAGTATTGGCTCATGCAGTGTATGACCCTCGTAATAATTTCTCAATGTCAACCACTAGTTAGTACCATATCTATTCAGATTTCCATCAAAATTTCTTTATTTCTTTCAATTGGGTTACGAGTTTCCTCATTGATGGCAGATAAGTACTACCTCGTTGATGCGGGATATCCCAGTCGAAGAGGCTTCCTCGCTCCCTATAAGTATACTAGGTACTATATTCCTGATTTTCGTTAGGCGACTGCTACAGGGAAGGATGAAAATTTTAACTAGCTTCATTCTTCCTTGAGAAATGTTACTGAGCGTATCTTTGGTCTCCTCGAACAGGGATGGTCAATACTGAATGACATGCCATCTTATAGTTTCCCCAAACAAGTGTAGATCGTTATTATAGCAATGACTTTGCATAACTTCCTCATCAATGAGAGGTTGAATGATCCAATCTTTCGAGAGTTTGAAGACGGGGAAGGGTACTTGCATAACCTGTCTGGAGGGAGTGGCGAAGGACAACCCAATGGCTCTCTAAGAGCAAGTGGATGAAGGGATCATTCATGATCCTCATGACATGGGAGACATTCGAGATTGCATCCGGGATGAGATTGGCGTTTATCACATATTGCCATAAAGTAAGTTGCTAACGCTTGGTCCTGCAACTACATTTTATAGATTTTCTAATACGTGCTAACATAAAATCTGTCTTTGCAGGAGTCGCATTGGAGGTGTTCAATGCTTTGGGCTGTTGCTTAAAGTGTGGCAGTGTATCATGTACTTGACCCACATTCCTTTTTATTTGTCAAGTGTTTTGGCCTCTGCCCTTGAGCATTAGACCGTTGAGTCTGTTAACCTTTTGTAATGGATACTTATTTCTAATGGATAGTCAGCATGTTTAAGGTTGTCATGGACAATGCCATTATTTCTAATGTATGACGAAGGATCTACGTGAAATCATTTAGCAGTAGATTTCACCGTGGGTCGTCGAATGGTTGTTCTTGTATTATCTCTTCTAAGGATATCCTTGTTGACGGATATCTAATTCTTGGCTTTCTTTTATCAGCGGGGGCAACATGAAATGAGTATGCCTACCTTTCCTGAGTGATTACTTGTGGAGGGAAAGAGATGGTGGTGACTGGACCTGTAAACGGATCGGATACAGAGCGGACAGTGTGATATCCGAATTTGTATCCGATTAATAATCGAATTATCTGATTATTAATCGAATTATTTGTCGGATATTTTATTCGAATAATTATCGGATTATTACGAATTCGAATTCGGTTCGAATTTTAAACGGATAATTGTTAGGCGTACTTAGAGGTGAGTCGTGTGAGCCGTGTTAGAGCGTCATATGTTGTTTTCTCAAAAAAAAGAAAAGAGTGAAAATTATTTTTATTTTGGGAGATATTATCAAAAGATTAGACTTCATCCTAAAAAATAGGAGATAACTTACCAAATGAATGTAAGTGGATTTTTTATTTTTAAATTATATTTTGAGATAAAAAGGATAAAAACGAGTAATCAAATAATATATTAAGATTTAAGTTAATTATATATAGAATATACGTATCCTCATATTTTTATCCAAGGGTTCATATTCGGTCGGATAATATCTAACACGGATATCTCAATATCCGAATTCGTATCCGATTAATAATCGGATATCCGATATCTGATTAAATTATTTGTCAGATATTTTATTCGGATAATTATTTAATTAAAATAATACGAATTCGAATTCGGTTCAAATTTTAGACGGATAATTGTCGAGCCTAGCGACGACGAGTTTGGCTTTTACTGCCAGCCGGGCTCGAAATGAGAGGATGGGCCAAATACTCTATTTTTTTCTCGTGTGCAACTGCGACTGGTTGTACATATAAAACCTGTAATATTTTGTTAGCGTGTACTGTTAATTAATGCAACAACTGTTAATTAATGTTGTTGCATGGTGTGCGGCTGGATGTTGTATGCTGGTCTATGTATCATTGTTTGGGAATGGAACATGCGTTGTGACTTTTCATCAATGCCTAATATGAGTGACATTTTCATGGAAATGACCATGTGTTTGTGCTGCACCCTATACCTTTTAAGTTCTTGCGAAGGAGAATGTTGTGGTGTGTAGATGTGAGTGCATTGCAGGTTTGATGCTAATGAACTGGTTCTGTCGATGTGGCTACTGTGGGCGGGGGGGTGTGTACGTGTGTGTAGCAGTTAAGGATCCCGATCTTTTTTTATGTGCAGCAGTTTGGATATGGCCTTGGTGTGTGTGAATAACTGTGACTGGGTTGATATAATTGTACCAACGGCATAAAGTCCAAGAGGCACCGACTTCCCCGTCACCACCGGCACCCTCGGTCGAAGATCCGGCTCCTATTCCTCCTTCTTAATTAGGATACGCCTTTGGACCTTCCAATTGCTCTCAGGAAAGGTAAACGTACTGCCTCGTCACCTTCTATGTTTGATCCTAATTTTCAGGAAAGGTAAACTGCGATTTTGTGGATTCAACATAGTATCAGAGCATGGTCTTGGCCCAACTCCATATATTTCTTATCTCACCACTTCCACCCAATTAATCTCCACGGCATCTTGATCGTGAGGGGGAGTGTTGGAATTATAGTCTCCCAGACAATAGTCCCGTATTGGTTAATTGAGTTGTGGTTCATGTGCTTATGACGCTGGACCTGTGTATCTCAACACTGTGATTTTGTGGATTCAACATTAATGAACTAGTTCTGTCAATGTGGTTGCTTATGTATGTGTGTGCAACAATTAAGTTTCCCAGTCCTTTTTTTATGTGCGGTAGTTTGGGTATGGCCCGTGTGTGTGGGTGTGTGAATAACTACGACTAACACAAAATTTTTGGCACATGGTAGGTGACAAAGGAAAAACCATTGCTAAAGGAGAAGGTACATCAAACTCAAAGGAAATAATGGAACAGTGCTCCTTAGAAACAGCACATTTAGGGATAGTACACTATACTAGAAGGATCCTACACTACCAGTAATTAGAAGAAAATTATAGAATTCTGCAAGATAAAGTAGATGAGGAATTCTTTGGATACCCGAAGGTATGGAGGGGTTGTGTACCTGGGATATTTGCAATCCATGCAGAACAAAATGTAGAAAAAATGAAGCACTATATGAGTCAAGGGATTTTGTCTCATTTCAGAAATAAATACAAATAGATGGCAAAAAGGTATCTTCTATCCAATAGTAAATTAAATGATCCAAGCTCTAGCAGAAACCACTAGAATTAAGTTATGGACCATGGAAATTTTCTCTACTATTTCTCCACCAAGGTATGACTATCCTGCTGCTCATATCATCCTATTTACACATAAATGTGACTTCATACTGCCTAATACACCAAGAGGACATCAGCACATTCCAATGAATACCCTCCACTATATAAAGTACATGGACTTATGTAGAGCACTGAAAAATTTCATGCAAAATGATTTCTATGAAAAAGTAGTCTGGCACAATTTACTTCTCGTATATCTTAACATAGCGCCGGATCATTTGTTATGGAAGGCATATAGGTGGAAGGGAGAGGGACATGATATCAACACTTTTAACAACCATGTTTACTACTCAGACCCATATGATTTACAGTTGCCTGCATATTCCTTAAGATGGAGGAACACTCTAGGGGGAGAAATTGCTAAATATGTATGGGGCCAGAAACAATTGAAATGGGAACTAGAGGACGCCAATACAGAAGAAGAGCGTATGCTGATAGAACCGGTCACTCTTACAGATATGGAAATCATGGGGGAAAACAGTGAAGAAAGCATAGCTGAGAGGGTAGAAGAATTGTTAAGCTGAGAGGGTAGAAGAATTGTTAAGTGCTGAACAGTAAGCTACTATCCTCCGAATAGTATTGGATAGAAGTCTTGCTAACCATGAAAGGGCACCGTTAACACCGAAAGTACATGGAGCTTGGCTTCTCTATATCAGTTGTCTTCCGTAATTGTCTTGTATAGTGGTCGCCGAGCAAGTTTGATGCGTGTGTATAGTGGAGCAGATGTGGCTACTGTGGGGGTGTGTGTGTATCCAACTGTGCAGCAGTAAGGTCAGAGCAAAGTATGCTGCTGAAATTTTGTTTTGTTTCATACGGCTTATTAAGGATATTGGTGATAGTCTCATTCTCTGTCAAAGTAATGAAATCCCATGGAATTGTTGAGATGAATCATGTCTGCTACAATTGTTGATATGGAATTATATTTCTAGATCTTTATACATTCTTCAGGCCATCCTGTTGGTACAAAGGCTATTATGCTGTTGGGAATATCTTCTTCCTACTTGTAAGTGCTTGGATTGTTGACCAGTGAAGGTGAAATTTATTTTGCTTCTCTAATTTATGATTTCCCCCCCTAATCTTACAAACATATTGTCTATTAGGTGATAGTATTATTTAGTATCACATTAGCGCAAGCTATGACCTTTTTGCAGTTGAAATTACCACCATTTCATTTATGGAAAAGTCGTGTGTGAGAGAGAGAGAGAGAGTGAAAGACTAGTTTGATGCTAATAAAATGCTTCTGTAGATGTGGCTTCTGTGGGGTGTGCAGTAGTTAAGGTTCCCAGTTTGTTGTGGTGTGCAGCAAGTTTGGGTATGGCCTGTGTGTGTGTGTGTGTGTGTGTGTGGTCATGGGGTAGGTTTGATGCGTGTGTGTATGGTGAGCAGATGTGGGTGCTGTGGAGTGTGTGTATGTGTGTGCAGCAGTAAGGTCAGATGAGAGGATCCTGCTAAATTTGTGTTTTATTTCATATGGGTTATCACTGGGTTAAGGATATTGTGTGTTTACCCCATTCTGTGTCACATCACTAGAAAATTGGGATCAATGGTTGAGATGAATCATGTCTGCTACAATGCTGCCTGTTGGGAATCAATTGACAATCCTTTAAGAATGTATCTGGGGGATATGGAATTATATTTCCATATCTTTATACATTCTTAGGCCTTCCTCTTGGCACAAAGGCTGTTATGCAGTTGGGAATACCTTCTTCCTACTTCTAAGTGCAAGCATTGTCAACTAGTGAAGGTTAAACTTATTTTGGTTCTCCAATGTAAGCATGCTGCCAACCAGAGATCAAGCAAACTTTCATTAATCATCTATCATTGTGTTTTCTTGGAGTAGCTACCCATCTTATAATGCAATTTCTTTTGATTCGAAAGCCACATTCTCTTCATCTTCTCAACTTCCAATTGTTTTCCTCAGTTTACAGGGTACAGTGCGTCATCACATCCTCTTCATCTTGTCAATTTGTTCAAGCACTGTGCTTGACAGTGAAAGTGCCACTGAAGAAAAGATTAAAGAAGCACATAGAAGAGTAGTGGTCGCCAACCATCCAGATGTAAGAGGAAAACACTATCTGGCCTCAAGTGCCATGCTATTACAAAATACATGGTTGAAATTACAAAACAGATCTTTGAGGATCTACGCATGGTCTTGACCCTTTTGACTCCAGTGCCAAGCCAGAGGACATGAGAGGCGGATTTCACTCATATACTGTTTGAACCATTCCTGGATCAGAGCAGCAAAATAAATAGACTTGTTCAAATGCAGGCTTGTATCTGCAGACATCTATATGATGAGAGCACAGAATTGAAGAAAGGGCCTTCTTAACCAACAGGGCTCCCAAAGATGTGTAGAACAATGGGCAGACGATGAAGGGAAATCAGATTTTCTAGAGGTGAACAACATGAACTTAAATGCACCAAATATATTACGCTAGTGCTACATTCATATATATTAATATATTACTATTTTAATAATAACATTGTGATACATTAATATGGACATCATTTAGTGAGTTAATATATGAATGTATTATTATCTTAATGCATTAACACACTAATATATGCTATTACTTTATGATTTCAATATGCCTCAGTGCATTAGTTGCAAGAAGATAGTGCTTCTAATAGTGACCTTACTAAAAGCTTTTGGAGGGTCAGATGCCCTTAAGTTAGTTATAAAAAAATAGAGTGAGAGAGGTACATTTGATAATTTTTTTATATAAATTTACAGTAAGCAGTTTTTATCGTTGTGAAAAAGAAAACAAAACCAATAAAACTCGCCCAATCCACACCATATAACAGCATTTTTTGTAAAAAAAAATAGCAAGGTTTTTTTTGAACCGTCGCAAAAAAAACCATTTAAAAGGAGTTCAACCCTGCCCTCACACACAGGTCACAGACACGTTTGGGGTTACGAGAGGAGAAAGGGCGCGGACATCTCACTGCTCATCAGCACAGCCACTGAGACCGGGCAGCACCGCCGGAGAGCAGCGGCGCTCGACTGCTTCCTTCGCTCGGATCCTGCGCAGGTCGAGGCGATGCTCCGCGTGTCGGAGCAGGACGGTCATCCCCGGCGGGAGGGCTTCGTCTCCAGCTACAGGCAGCTCGGCGCCTCCCTCCTCGACCTCCAGGAAGCAGCGGACCGGGTCTTCGACACCATCTCCCAAAGGGTCAGATCCCTCAATCTATCTAGTGTTTGCTTTCGACGTGATTAAAAGATTGCCACCGGGATTTGTTTGTTAGAACATTTTCCGGCAATTTCCCTTCCCTCACTTCTCCCGTGACTTTCTTTCTTTCTTTCTTTATGTTTAATTTTGCGCTCCGTTCTTTCTTGTGCTTTGTTTTATCCGATGTTCTTGCCTTTCATCTTTGGCTTGTTGTGGGGGTTTTCCTCACCTTGTAGATTGCGGAGGAGCGTGATACGCTGGCAGACATATCTGACAGGATTCAGAAAGCGAAGGTAATCACAATTGCTCCACTCTGTACACATTCGTGAGCTTATTACGTGAGTTTGAAGTTGGCCCTTTCACAAGGATGAATCTTGTTAACTCGGTGTAGGAAATGCACTTAAAATACGTATTTCTGTTAATGATGAAGATGTGGGGGCAAAAAAAAATCTCATCTTGGATATATGAGATCGGTATGAAATACTCTTCAGATATAGACGTGCTGTTATTCACCAGCCAGCCTGTGATGAAGACCAGCCCCAGATTGGTTTTCCCGGGTACACAAATGGCTAATCTAATCCCAAGGCCTCTCTCTGTTCAATGCATTAATGTTTCAAGCTGGAAGTCTGGTCCTTAAGATGGCGTCAAAGCGAAGGCTTCTTGTCTTCCTCCTCTGAAGTACCAAGAAAATGTATATACACAATGGGTAGGGCCTCCATCCAGAGCACCAGAAATCAGAGAAGAGCGGACAGTCAACAATGTATAGGAGCTCCATCATATCAGCATCAGGATAATGAACTTTATACCATTAGGTGTCAGCTAGTTCTGCTGAAGGGTCCAAATAGTTGACGGAGTTTTCTGATTGGCTGCCATGTTGGAATTTTTGAGAGGGAGATTAAATTTCTAAAACTTGAGTTGCCCAATGATCTCCATGTCAAAACACTATAGCGGAAGCATACCTGGATCCATGGGAAACGGTTTTCTAATCCAGTACAGTGTTCTCCGACGGCACTCCAAGATGATGGGATGTCCAGGAGAAAGAGAAGTCTCGTGTGCGGATTGGGGACCATGACCCGGCCTCTTAAAACAAGAAGACCGGTGTTGTGCGTACGGGTGTTAAAGCACCCTTTGGTGTCATTTTCTATTTTAGTCCATCATAAAAATAGAAATAACACCCTGGTCTTTACACATAAAAATATGACCCATACTTTTCTTTAAATGTTTATATCCCCAAATCCTTAATTAATTACATTAATAGGGATAAACTTTATGATAGCCCATAGTATACAATTTATTATATATATGTATGCTCACATTAGATTAAAAGCTAACAATCTCCCACTTGGGCAACATATACACATTCACTTTTATGATTGTATACTAAAACTTTATGAGCTCAAAAGATTTGCTATCATCATCAAATGCATCTTTAATCAATCCGGTCCATTAATCATATCAACATAGGACTAAAGAGGTTTTCATCACATTTGACGTAATTCAACCCATCAATAATCACATATATTGATATAACGAACGACATTGATCAAGTATGGATGTGTAGCATGGAAATTACATGCAATGTGATTCAGTCATGTCTATTTTCAACTGGTCTAACTTTATTCTTTATTGAGATCAACAAATTACAGAGTGAGAACAAACTGAATTCTTTATTTCTACAGAAAATATCTAAAAATATAAAATATTTTCAAAATATAAACACAAACTTCCACTAAACTATCACATCATCAAATGACAAGACACTCATATGAGTAATATGCTCATGAAAGACCTTGGGTGGAAGTCCCTTAGTAAGCGGATCCGCAATCATGGAGTTTGTAGCAATATGCTCTATAAATATTTGACCACTCTGTACTCTTTCTTTAACAACCAGGAACTTGATGTCTATGTGCTTAGACTTTGTAGAGCTCATGTTGTTGTTGGAATACAACACTGCTGACTTATTGTCACAAAATATCTTAAGTGGTCTTTCAATTTCATCCACAATTCGCAACCTGGTGACAAAATTTTGCAGCCATATCCCATGATTTGATGTCTCATAACATGCTATAAACTCCGCAGCCATGGTAGAAGAAGCTACGAGCGTCTGCTTAACACTCTTCCATGAAATAGCTCCTCCAGCCAATAAGCACATATAGCCTGATGTGGATCTCCTACTATCTTGGCATCCAGCAAAGTCAGAATCAGAATATCCAGTGATCTCTAGTTGATCTGATTTTCTATATGTGAGCATGTAGTCCTTTGTTCTTTGTAAGTACCGCATGACCCTTTTGGTTGCTTTCTAGTGATCCACTCTTGGATTACTTAAGTATCTGCCCAACATTCCATCAATGTGCGCAATATCCGGACGCGTACAAACCTGAGCATACATAAGACTTCCTATGGCTGATGCATAAGGAATCTTCTGCATCTCTTTAGCTTCAAAGTCATTTTTGGGACATTGATTGAGGTTAAACTTGTCACCTTTAGCAACAGGGGTGTCACCTGGTTTACAGTTCTGCATGTCAAATCTTTTAAGAACCTTTTCGATATAGCTCTTTTGTGATAACCCAAGGATATTTCGAGAGTGATCTCGGTATATCTGTATGCCTAATACAAAAGAGGCATCTCCAAGATCTTGCATCTCAAAATTTCTTGACAGAAACTTCTTAGTTTCACATAATAAGCCTATATCATTGCTGGCAAGCAGTATGTCATCGACATATAAAATCAGAAAAATATGTTTACTCCCACTGAACTTATGGTATATACAATCATCCACTATATTCATCTCAAAACTAAATGAGATGATAACTTGATGAAATTTGTAATATCATTGACGAGAAGCTTGCTTAAGTCCATAGATGGATTTCTTTAATTTGCAAATCATATTCTTTGGGTCTCCCGACACAAAATTTTCTGGCTGCACCATATATATCATCTCATCAATGTCGCCATTGAGAAACGCAGTCTTTACATGCATCTGATGTAACTCAAGGTCAAATGTGCCACTAATGCCATTATTACTCTAAAAGAGTCTTTAGATGAAACCGGAGAGAAAGTCTCTTTATAATCAATGCCTTCCTTCTGAGTAAAGTCCTTAGCGACAAGACGAGTCTTATATCTTTCCACATTATCTTTTGAATCTTTTTTTATTTTAAATATCTATTTACAACCAATGGGCTTCGCACCTTCAGGTAATGAGACAAGATCCCAAACATCATTGTCTTTCATTATCTTTATTTCCTCATTCATAGCATCTATCCACTTTTGAAAATTAGAACTTTGCATGGCTTGATGGAAGTTGATTGGATCATCTTCAACCAACCCAATGTCAACCTCGTGTTCTTGGAGAAATATGATATAATCATCCGGAATTGCACTTCTCCTTTCTCTAGTGGATCTCCTTAATGGCATTGGTTCTTGAGAGTGTTGAGTTTGTTCTTCTGAAATAATCTCATTATTTTGAATGGGATATGCCTGAATATTGTCTTGATCTAGACTTGCTTCTTGAACAATGTCAGGCAAAGAAACTTGATCCTGGTCATTTTCAATAGCAATTGGAGGAATAGTGATATACTCCTCCTCAAAGACAAAATCTCTAATCTTATCTCCCTGGGCAAACTCAACATCCTCAAAGAACTGAGCATTTTCCGTCTCAAAAAGGGTCTTAGTTGTGGGATCATAAAACTTGTAACCCCTTGATCTTTCAGGATATCCAACAAAATAACTACTGACAGTTTTAGAATCCAGTTTCCTTTCATTAGGTTTGTAAGGCCTTGCCTCAGCTGGACAACCCCAAATGTGCAAATGCTTCAAACTAGGCTTCTTACCTGTCCAAAGCTCATAAGGGGTTTTCACTGTTGCTTTTGTTGGAACCTTGTTTAGCAAATAAGTTGCAGTCACTAATGCTTCTCCCCAGAGAGATTCTGGTAATGTAGATTTACTAATCATACTTCTTACCATATCCTTAAGTGTCCTATTTCGTCGCTCAGCTACACCATTCATGCTAGGAGATCCCGGCATGGTGTATTATGGGACGATACCGCATTCCTCTAGGAATTTAGCAAAAGGTCATGGACGTTGTTCACCTGATCCATCATATCTACCATAGTATTCTCCACCACGGTCTGATCTGACAGCCTTTATCCTTTTTTTGAGTTGGTTCTCAACTTCAGTCTTATACTTCTTGAACACATCCAGTGACTGGGACTTCTCATGAATGAGATACAGGTAGCCATATCGAGAATAATCATCTATAAATGTAATAAAATATTGTTGACCATTCCAAGAAGCCATAGGAAATGGTCCACAAATATTTGTATGTATTAATTCTAAGACGTCTGAAGCTCTATTGGCTCATGTTCTCCTTACATTTGTTTGTTTTCCCTTTATACAATTGACACACATGTCAAAGTCTATAAAATCAAGGGAATCAAGAATACCGTCAGACACAAGTCTCTCAATTCTTTGTTTAGAGATATGGCCTAATCGCTTGTGCCATAGTGAAGCGGAATTCTCATTGGTTAATTTTCGTTTTGTACCGCGTGAACTTATATGCAAGGTTTTATTAAATGAGACTACAATATTAAGTAAATATAGGTTATCATTAAATGACAAGGAACCGGTACCAACAAGATTTGAACTTTGAAAAAGACTAAACTTACTATTTCCAAACGAACAAGAATAACCAGATTTGTCCAACATAGAAATAGATATCAAATTCCGTCTAAAAGACGGTACAACATAAGTCTCATTCAAATCTAAATAATGACCAGTCTTTAACAATAACCTAAAAGTCCCTATAGCCTCAACTTCCACGGTTTTACCATCGCCCACGTAAATGTATCTACCACCATCATTCAGCTTTCGGCAGTGGAGGCAACCCTGCATAGACACACTTATATGAGTAGTAGCACCGGAACCTATCCACCAAGTGTGTGTGGGTACAGAAGTTAAATTAACCTCTGAACAAACCAAAACGAGAAGTGTACCTTTCTTTGCACGCCAAGCATGATACTTGGTGCAATCATTCTTTTTGTGTCCACTAAACTTGCAAAAGAAATATGCAGATTCCTTATTTTGTTTCTTTTGTGGTGGTCCACCTGCAGCTTCATTGCCCTTTTGCCTTTTCTTAAGTTTAGCCTTGTCTTTAGAGGTCAGAGCCAAATGAGCACTTTCAGTCCTCTCTTGCTTTAGCCTTTCCTCTTCTTGCACACAATGTGAGATGAGCTCATTAAGGGACCATTTGTCCTTTTGACAGTTATAGCTCACTTTAAATTGACTGAATTGTGCTGGAAGAGAAATTAAAACTAAATGCACAAGTAGATCCCCAGACAGTTCTAACTTAAGTGTCTCTAGTTTTGAAGCAAGATGAGACATCTCTATAATGTACTCTCTTATGTTTCCTTTTCCCGTATATCTCATGGAAATTAGACTTGTCAAGAGTGTACTTGTTTCAACCTTATCATTCTTGGCAAATCTTTTCTCAATTTCCTCAAAGAAACCCTTGGCTGTAGTAACCTCTTTAGACATAGTGCCCCTGAAGGCTTCTGGAATGGCACGTTTCATGATCATAAGACTCATGTGGTTTGAACGGTCCCATTTTTCCAGGTCTCTCTTTTCCTCAGAAGAACTGGATTCTGTAACCTCGTTAGGCCGTTCAAGTCTTAAGGCAAGGTCTAGATCTATAACACCGAGAACAATCATCACGTTCTCCTTCCATGTCTTGAAGTTAGTACCATTAAGCATAGGAATTGAATTAATGCTGGCAGAAATATTATTAGCAGAACTTGCAACTGTAACAAAATAAAACAATAACTCACATAAGTTTCATATTATGCTGAAAATAATTTTCAAATAATGGTACGGCCCATCACAAGATATCTAGTACAACATTAATATTTTGTCTTTGGACAAGAATATTAACTTGCAAGCTGTGTAGTTGAAAACCCGCCTAGGCGAGCGCCTCGGCGGTGAGGCGGGGCGAGGCGTCGATCGCTCGCCTCGCGTCGTCGCGGCTCGCCGAGGCGAGCGCCTCGCGCGCGCCTCCGCTCGCGTCGACCGCTCGCCCGAAGCCAGATCCGCGTATCGGGTTTCAACGACCCGTTAAAGAGCCGAAGCCAGATATGTTAACCTCCCCCCCCCCCCCGAGGGTTTTGACTGTGTGTTTTTTTTCCCTTCGCTGCTTCCACCTCCAAGCGCCGCAGCGGCGACCCGAACCCTGTCCTCCGGCATCCGGCGAGCGGCAGCGGCTTCCTCCGGCGTGGTTGTAGCTTCCTCCGGCTTCCTCCGGCGTGCGGCAGCAGCTTCCTCCGGCGTGCGGCAGCGGTTGCCACTCTCTTCCTCCGGCTTCCTCCGGCCACTCTCACTCTCTGTATGTCCACTCTCTCACTCTCTCCGATCTCTCACTCTGTCTCTCCACTCTCTCACTCTCTCCGATCTCTCACTCACTCTCTTCGATCTCTCACTCTCTGTCTCTTCGTTCTCTCACTCTCTCAGACTCTCACTCTCTCACTGTCTCTCTGATCTCTCACTCTCTGTCTCTCTGTTCTCTCAGACTCTCACTCTCTCCGACCTCTCACTCTCTGTCTCTCCGTTCTCTCACTCTCTCCTATCTCTCACTCTTTGTCTCTCCAATCTCCACTCTCTCACTCTCTCCAATCTCTCACTCTCATGGGTGGCAGTGGGCTTATATCTATTATATTTGTGCAGGGTAATCGACAATTGGCAGTGGACTTATATTTGTGCAGGGTAATCGACAATTGGCAGAGGGGCTTATTTGTGCAGGGTAAACTCTCTGTCTCTCCGATCGCTCACTCTCTCTGATGACAGCAGATGTAAATTGGCAGAGGGGCTTATTTTTTATTTATTTGTGCAGGGTAATCGACAATTCTCTCACTGTTTGTCTCCCCGATCTCTCACTCATTCGTGCAGGGTAATCGACATTGGCAATAAATAGTCAGTATTTTTTTTTTACATTGGGTGTTTGATTTATTTTTTTTGTGAGTTATTATTGCAATATGAATTAAATTTATTGTTTAATTTTTTTTAAGATGTCTACACCCACACCACCTACTTCTGTGTCTGTTTCTGGCGGTGCATCGTCAAATGCAAACACACAAGGGCCCAATGTAGAAAAGGGCAGATCAAAAGATATTGGGTGGAAATATAGAACCTCTGCCAATCCACAAAATAGAGATGAGATAACATGTAATTTTTGTAAAAAAGTGAGTAAAGGAGGGATTTATCGGCTGAAGCAACATTTAGGCGGCCTAGGTACAAATGTGACAGCTTGCCATAAGGTTCCCGTGGATGTGAAGATAGAAATCCGAGAATATATGCAAAATGCCAAGAAAGCTAAAGCTGAGAAGTTACAAATGGTGAGGGAGATGGAAGGTAGAGATAATTTGTTGAATGATTCATGTCAATCTCAATCGCTGGAAGTTAATATATTTGATGACATTATTTCAAAGCCACCACGGATGAAGGGTCCTCTGGACAAGTTTTGCACTCCTGATCCAGAACAAGTGAAGTCAGTAAGAGATAAAAAATGAGAAAAGGAACATCGGGATAGGGTTTCCCAATATGTGGGTAGATGGTTTTATCAAACTAGCATCCCATTCAATACTGTGCGTCTACCTAGCTTTCAAACAATGTTGGAAGTTGTAGGACAGTACGGTCCGGGATATAAAGGGCCTAGCTATCATGAGATTCGTGAGACTCTTTTGCATAAGGAGATAAAATCAACTCAAGAGTTGGTGGAAGCCTAAAAAGAAAATTGGGTGAGATATGGTTGTAGCATCATGTCCGATGCATGGACAGATCGGAAGGGACGGACACTGATCAACTTTCTTGTGAACTGTCCAGGTGAGATTTTTCTTTCTTTGTCTCTCACTATCGACTATTCAATATATTTTCTATTTTTCTTTCTATGTCTCTCAATGTCATTATGTCTTACTCTCTTTCTCTAGGTGGGATTGTTTTCTTGAAATCAATTGATGCTTCTGCACATGTGAAAGAGGCCAAATTGTTGGCAGATTTATTGGACAAGGTTATTAAAGAAGTTGGTGTTCAGCATGTCATCCAAATTGTGACAAACAATGAGTCAAGTTATGTGGCAGCCGGGAAAATGTTGATGGCAGCGCATCCTCATTTATTCTGGACACCATGTGCTGCCCATTGTTTAGACTTGATGTTGGAGGACATTTCCAAATTGTCTCCAATGAAAGAAACCATTCGTAGAGCCAAATTGGTTACTACATTTATTTATGGGCACACAAGGATTCTTGCTATGATGAGAAAGTATACAGATGACAAAAATCTTGCATGTGTAGCTGTCACTCGCTTTGCCACCAACTACTTAAATTTATAGAGTCTATTTGATTGCAAAGATGGCTTAAGAAGAATGTTTACATCTGCTGATTGGCTTGCTAGTAATAATCGGTGGGCCAAAAAAATTGAAGGGAAGAAGGTAGAGGGCATAATCTTAAAGACTTCTTTTTGGAATGGCGTGGCATATTCGTTGCAAATATATAAGCCCCTTGTTATGGTTTTACGGTTGGTTGATGGAGAAAAGCCAGCGATGGGCTACATTTATGAGGCTATGGATCGTGCAAAGGAGAGTATTAAGAGTGCATTAAATGACAAGCTTGACAAATATGGTCCAATATGGGAAATCATTGATAGACGGTGGGACTTTCAAATGCACCGTCCGTTACATGTAGCTGGTCTTTATCTTAATCCAGCTCTTTATTTCTCTAATTCCCAAATTGAGTATGATCAAGAAGTTAAGCAAGGGCTATATGATTGCATTGAAAAGCTAGTTCCAGAACCCTCATGCCAAGATGCAATTTTCAAGGAGCTTGCAGCTTATCAGTATGTTCAAGGGCTATTTGGAAGAGAAATGGCCATTAGGCAACGCATTTCTATGGTTCTTGGTATGGATGTTTTTTTCAATTTCTTGTCTAATTTTCGTTGCAATCGTGGAGTAAGAATTATTGTGAAATGTGAATTATAATCTCTTTGTGACGTAGCTACATGGTGGTTGAACTTTGGAACCGCCACACCAAACCTTCAAAAGATAGCCATTCAGATCTTAAGTTTGACATGTAGTGCATCTAGTTGTGAGCGCAATTGGAGTACATTTGAACAGGTTAGTTGAATAATTTCATATTCAAGTACATAAAAGATTAGTGTTTTTTGTTTAATTGGTTGCAACTAATATACTTGTAGGTGCACACAAAGAAAAGGAATAAGTTGGAGCAAAAGAAGCTGAACGATCTTGTTTTTGTGCAATATAATCAACGTCTTCATGCTCGTCATTTGCGTGTTTAGCAAAGTGACTATGATCCTATTTCTTTGGATGATATTGATGATTGCAATAAGTGGATAGCTAATCCGCCAGAAAATGAAGATTTTGTGGATGGAGGAGAGGACCTCACATGGTTAGATGTTGAAATCGCTGTCGGTGTTAATGAAGAGGAAGGGCCAAGCACAAGGGCGGGAATCAAAAAGCGTCATCTAGGAAAGAGAAAAAGCATTGCCACATCTCACTCCATAAATGTGAGAGATGTTGATTCCGAGGGGACACAATCAGATAATGAGAATGAGCTTCCAATTGATAGCTCCTCTTTTATGAGTGATTTATGATGAGGAGGATTGAGAGTTGAGAGAGATTTGAAATACTTTGTGTTATGGGATTATGTAATTAACTTGTTTGGTTGTTTAACTATTTTTGTTTTGTTATAATATTGCACTTGTTAGTTGTATATGCAGTTTTATGATATTTCTTGTTTAGTGTATATGCAGTTTTATGATATTTACTTTTCAAAAATATATATTTTTGTGATATTGTGACATATAATTTTAATTTTATTTTTTTATTAATTTTTCGCCTGAAACGCCTGAAACGTCTCGGCCATCGCCTAGGCCTTTGAGGCGTGAGGCGCCCCCCTGGTCGCCTCGCTCGCCTCACGCCTCAGATTACATAGCTTGCAAGTGATACTCTTGGTGTAATAGTCAAATATTGACAATAAATTCTGTCAAATAATAAGCCTTTCTTTGGACCGACTTATTATTCACATGAAATATCAAATAATTATCACATATTTACTATTACAAATGTGCATATATATAATTCAGTCAAATATTAACTATCCTTTGGGCTAGTAAATATTCACATGAATTACATAAATACAACCAGCTTAATATTCCAAAATAAATTAATCTACACAAGAGAGGCTATTTTGGTAGCATGTTGTTTCAATTAATCTAATTCAGAATATTAAACATCCTAAATGTACCAAAATTGGAGACCAAAAGATTATCTAAATCTGTCATAATATAAGCCAAATACATTCTAAACATATGACTATTGAGAATTTATACGAAATAATGTTAAATGCTTAAATTAAAGGATGTCCATGCTTCCAGATGTATAAATATATACATCTACGAAAGAAAACTTATAAGCCAATAAAGGTCCTATGCAGCTTTCCCGTAGAAGACATAAAAGCTAACTTTAATCTTCATGAACAGGGGTTCGTATGTTTGCATAAAATGAAAAACGTGGGCAGACATATGACAAAAGAACTGGAAATGTCCTTTATGTTTGCAGATAATGAATACGTTGGCATGCATATGGCCAAAAGAAGTGGGAATGCTTTTGTGATAAGAAAAGTTGAGGGTTAACAAAGTAAAAAACAAAAAAGCTTTGGATCCGTAGGTAGCGATGGGGACAAAATTCATTTTCTCATCTTCTCTTCTTCTCTGTAATGTCAAACCCCACAGAGAAAAGAAAGGAAAACGGCCGGCGTCGCACATGCTGCGTGTTCAACAGTCATAAAAAAAAATTTGGGCAGCCCCTTCAAATGCTGTGCAGCATCAGCCCTTCCTGCCGTGTGTGAGCGACGCGGCCCTGCAACTCCTTGCCACCGTTCGACCCCAAATGCCAGAGAGGGAGAAAACCACGGCATCGTCCTGTCTTCGTAAGAAGAGGACGGCGCCCTCACAGTATTTCGGTAAGAACAAAAACTCAATTTTCATAGTTCTAACATGGATTTAAGGGCTCTGATACCATTGTTGGAATTTTTGAGAGGGAGATTAAATTTCTAAAACATGAGTTGCCCAATGATCTCCATGTCAAAACACTACAGCGGAAGCATACCTGGATCCATGGGAAACGGTCTTCCAATCCAGTACAGTGTTCTCCGACGGCACTCCAAGAAGATGGGATGTCCAAGAGAAGGAGAAGTCTCGTGTGCGGATTGGGGATCATGACCCGGCCTCTTAAAACAAGAAGACCGTTGTTGTGCGTACGGGTGTTAAAGCACCCTTTGGTGTCATTTTCTATTTTAGCCCATCATAAAAATATAAATAACACCCTGGTCTCTACACATAAAAATATGACCCATACTTTTCTTTAAATGTTTATATCCCCAAATCCTTAATTTATCACATTAATAGGGATAAACTTTATGATAGCCCATAGTATATACTTTATTATATATATGTATGCCCACATTAGATTAAAAGCTAACATGCCATGTTGAAGGCAACCCTCTGCAAGGTGTTGCAACTTACCTCGTCAACATAGCTTTTGATGAGGGCATTTCTACCAAAAGTCTTACAAGACCAGTTAGGGTGTACAGCTACCAATGGTTTGCCATCTCTTACAAGATCTCCTAGAGTTCTTTCTCTCCAAGGGTTCCGAGAAGAATCTCTACCGAGATCAAGAACAGGAGGGAGGTAGAGGAGTAGGGGGAGGAGGAGGAGGATAAAGGAGGAAGAGGAGGGAAAAAAAGAAGACAAAGAAGAGGAGGATGAACATATGAAGATGATAGAGGAGGATGTCTCTAATGTGCTGAGATGGCACTGAGATTTTAAAAAGCAATGCTTTTTGTGTAAGCATGTGTTTGTGTTGTTCTTATAATATTGTGTTCATTTAAGCATACCGAACCGCTAAGTGGCATTTCATGACGATTTTTGGCTACCATTCTCCATATCTCTTGAGATCTCTTTTCTTTAGCCTTCCGAGACAATGTCTTGATGCAATACAACATTCCTTGATTCTTATCATACATATATGTGTGCATCTATTTTTGCATTGTCCCCATCTCCCGATATTTCACCGAGATCTCTTCTCTCCGACCGTCCCGAAGTGAAACCAAAATACGATATGACAAACCTTGCAGCTACCTTCTTGTTATGCAGTCTAAGTTCCTACAACAGGTGACTTGCCTTCAAAGGTTTCCCTGGACTCTAAAAAGAGACTGGATGAACAGGGAAAGAAGAGGCAAAATTTTCTTATGGATACATAATCATCTCTAAGACAACTATTGGCCAAAGACTGAATAAAACAAAATCCCAAAGAGATCCGTTAAATATAAAGTTTCTAGACCCCTGACACGACCGTGCCATTTCCTCAGACAGAAACCTGTCACAGCAAATGCACTAATATACCATGTTGTAACTGTTCCATTCTGGATTGTGAGGCAACCACTAGCATATGTTACATCAGTCCTTGGATCTCTCTTTTTAAATTCAGGTTGGAATATATTCGTATTTGAGCATTAAGATTCTATGAGAATCCTTCCTTGAAGTTGGACTTGATGGAATTCATTAATTAAAAAAAGTCCATATTTTCAAGCACATAAATAAATGGTTTTTGGGTCCCTCTCATTTGACCCTAATTCAACAAGGAAATATACGTCAGGCAGTTGTCCGTATACAAGAATGGAATGCATAACATACCTAACAACTTCAAGAGAAAACCAATGGTAAACAACCTTTTTGCTAATTTCATGACTTGAGAAATGCTTAATATTAGATAATACTCTTCAGAGAGGACAGAATTTAGAGTATATGTTTTTTTTGGATCACATGTTTAAATTTTTGATGTTGCACTTTTTTGACTCGCCTGTTATCTTACATTGTTGTTTGTAGTCTAGGATTGATTCTATCTCCAGTTCAAAGGATTCTCTTATAATCAGATCACCCTCAAAGTATCCATCTACTTCTGCTGGTGAAAGAGATTTTCGCCCTTTATTTGGATGCAAAGATGGATCAACTAATGCATGCCTCCCAATAGCAAACATATTAGTAGATGGAGGTTTGAACAGGGTAAGAATTAAGACTGGGATTGTGCATTGATATTGTTAATTCAGGGTGTCTATATCTTGCTAACAGTATTGCCTTCTAGGAGTATGGTTTGGATGGCACACTTGAGCTTTTCCAGTTCTTTACAGAAGCAAATATTTCAGATTTCCAAAAGGAAGGGTGTCCAAAGGTAACGTATAAATGCTGTGTGTTCCCCATCTTTTGTTGGTGCTGTGATCTATACATTTTCCAACTGGCCCTGCACATTCCTAGCTCGTCTAATTTTGAAATAATTTTTGTATTGTTTCAGGAATGAGAGACCTTTAAAAGGCTGAATGTCATGGTTGTATGAGAAATCCAAGCTCAACAAAAGCAAAAGCCCAGGACAACTCCATCCACCTCCTGCATCTGAGATAGTGATCTTGTTTAGAGAAAGCTGTTATCGCTTTATCATGTACAACCGATGATTTGGGGACCTGATTTTTTATATTAATTAGTTTTCCAACCTAACAAAGTCATTATATAAGCATTTGTTAGTAAAAGGATTTTGTTGATCGATAGAGCTATTTATGAGGGCACGTTTCCTTTTATACTTTGCTGATTGTATTTTCATAGATAATATATTTGTCCAGATAGTCGAAGACAGGTGCTGTTAGGTATTTGTAGGTAGATTCTAAGAAAATTTAAAGGGTGATTATGCAATGTTTTTTGTTTTTAAACCACAGAGGTATACCGTTGACTTTCGTTTTCGTTCTCTCATTGATTTATATTCCCTCTCATCCTTTTGTTCTTGTTTTCTGAAGTGGTTGGAACTACTTTTGGACCGCTCCTAAGCTTTCGGACAGTTCTCATCTTTCCCATATGTAATCATGGCTCGACATCCTTTTTTCGTTCTTAAGTATGGTTTTGCACCAGGCTGAAGTTGTTTGTGGTAGAAAAAACTTGATTACCGAAGTGCATGTACGTGCGCTTAGGAAACATAAGTTTCAGAAATGGGTTTGATAAGGGGAAACGTGGGCTGCCCTGGTTCTGATCCAACTCCCATTTTCTGTGAAGGATCAAGTTGTTGGATTGGCCGCTCCGAGCTCCATGGCCGCCGTCGAACAGGTTGCAAGCAAGAATAGGGGATCGCCGGCAGAATCCAGAGTATCGTTCTTAATGCTCAGAATTCAGAATAGATGAGGAATAGAGAAAGAACACTGCGAATTGGAAGAACACACAAAGGAGAACTATATTTCTGTAAAAGTAGGACTAAGTACAGAGGAGAAGATCTAAGGAGGATCTCAGAGAAGATGGTTCATTCTGGGATATTTCGTTCCTTCCCTTTCCTTCCTTATGCCATCTATTTATACCTCTTACAATAGAACTGCAACAACTACCTAACAAAAAATGCAACAGAAAACTTAACAAAAGCCTAACTAATATAACTCCAGCTCGTGTCGGCTCGCTGTCCTTGAATCGGCTTAACGACCTCAACCTCGTCCTCTTGGCCGTTACATTTTCAGATATACCTTTTTTTGAAGGGTACAATAAATGATGTCCTTGAACCAGGGTTTGCCGACCCGGCGGACCCGGTCTCGTCGCGGGTCGGGTCGGGTCGGTCGGGTCGCACAGCGACCCGGTCCGCTCTCTCTGACTCTCGGCGCATGATTTTTTAAGAAAATTTTATTTAAAGATTAAATGTGATATATATTTAAAAATATTAGAATGTAAAGTTTTTTTATGATAATAGATCCATATTAATTATATAAAAATAATATATTACACCGCTTAATTAAACATCATATTATATATAATACATAAAAAATTTATTTAAATTATTTAATATGTTAAAGTAAACAGTGACATAATAATGACATTCATTCATGAAGTATAAAATATAAAAATTCACTCATCTTCCTCATCTGTGATGTCCGAATCTCAAAACTCACGAACCTTCGTCATCAGTGAAGTCCGAATCTCAAAATTCATCATCAGATACATGAGACTGATCACCCGTATAATCTAACTCTATCCTAGTGGGTGGAGGTACATGTGGGTGGGACTGAAAATATGAAACTATCTGCACAAATGACGGGTCGTGTGCTGCGGTGGACGGTACATGAAAATCTGTAAAAAAAGTCCTCACTACATCTATAGCTTCAATTCTATCATGTGCGACTGGTGCTGGTGTTGGTGCTGCTCGAACTCTGGACGTGGAGGAAGATCCTGTTCCGCCCTGTGCTCGTGGTGGGGGTACTCGAGATGTAGAAGAAGATGTCCTGGGTGTGCTACGAGAACCGTATCTATCCTGTAACTGTGTCCGAAAGGAATGTCGGACATCTCCCGGAACTCGGTCGCATGCACGAACATCGTGTCCCACTCCCGCAAGGTGCTCTGCAAATCTGTGTATGCCGGTGACGCGATGTTCGCAGTATCTACAGTGCACATGTCCATCACCCTCAACAGAGTATCCATGCTCCCACGCAGGGTGACGCCGTCCGTCCATGATGACATGCAAATGATGTAAAAGTTTACATTAGTAATTTCAATGATAAGTACAGAACTCAAGATATGAAGAAATTTACAATTAATTATTAGTTAGTTATAAATATAATCAAATGATACATACTCATTAAGAGTATGGACCCAAATTGGGCCAGTGCCCATCTCCAAACAATCTGACATTAAAAGTGTTCCGCGGATAGGACAGATAGTCTTCATAGCGCATTGAAGCTGAATAGTTCTCCAAGTACATGCGTACGTAGTATTCATACTGCTGCGAACCTTGTGCGTACACGACCTCTACTGGCGCAGCTGCGGCATAAGGATATTGATACGATGGGAAAATTGAACTACTGCTATCTGAGTCGCCATGATATATCGGCTGTTGCGGCCATGACCGTCCATACGATCTTCCAGATCCCTGGGAGTCATGTGTGTTCATCCTCTCAAAATCAGACAACATGCCTTGATAGCTGGTACTGTCTGCAACCGAACTTCCATAGTAAGGATCCCAATTATCAGCTGCCCGCCTCGTCCCTGCCGGTGGAGCACCGTGGTCCTCATCTTGCGTGGCATGTGTGAAGTACTGCTCCTCTGTCCATGCGCCATGTTGACGGCCCCCACGACCTCTACTATGACCACTGCTGTACTCTCTGCCACCAGCACTAGTATCCTCACGACGACTCCGTTGGCCACCTTGAGAACCGCCACCTCCATGGGATGAAGACCCTGTCGGTGTACTATCATCATCGGAGTCATGACTCCCACTGATGCGGGGCTCAACAGAGGGCTCGGGAGTGTCGTCATCTGTATTGGGATCTAATGTCTCCATGTCTGTAATATCTATCGGATTTAATGGTGGTCCCTTATCCTTCTTGCTGCTGAATAATGTGGTCCATGATGATTTTTTCTTCTGTGGAGCAAGGGGGGCTTACCTGTTGCATGTTGTGTCCCTCTAGATGCCTAAGAAACAGAAGCCTGGTTAGATAATTTTTCAACTTACTTTCTACTGTGTAAGTCTGTTCGTATACCTGAGACGACTGACTGGGTGCCTTAGATGTTGAGCGTCGTGGCGCAGCAGACTGAGATGGTTGTTTCGATGTTACCGAATACTACACAATTGAAAGAATAATATATTCAATTACCAATGAAATACAACATATAAATGAAGAAATGACTATATAATTTCACCTCTCTAAATGAGGAACTCCCCCTAGCCTCTCTTGAAGTGGATAACATTCTAGGTTCCGCAGATAGTGAATGCCGCGGTACAGCAACTCGGGACCACTGTTCTCCCGCAATGTTGTCATTTGTTGGACCGACCTGCAATATATTCCTTACATCAATATATGACTACACTATCTAATGAAATTTGCGATTTGATTTTCATGTATTAATTCACCGTAGGTGGCTCTTGACGCTCAATTGATGGAGGTTGCATCAATCGCTCCCATGCTGTATCATCGTACGCATACGATGTGTCTCCACCCCCAATGACGAGGTCTTCATCTAAATTAACTTCATCATCACGTCCCGTTGCTGACTCGTCACCACCCAACTGCACATGAATGTCATCTCCCTCTCCCACTGCCTCTTGTACAGCTGATGCGAGAAAAGTATTAGGCTGTGGTGTCTCGCATGGTTCTTCAGCCTCCTCGTCCAGTTCTACCTCACCACGCTCGGTTGTGGCTCTTGCAACCCATGCTACCATAGGATCATCATTGTCTCGCAAGTACACAGCATCCGTTGGGTCATATTCTCCCTCTCCTCTCCTTGTATCCATCTGCACATGCCGAACCTTTAGCCTCATGTTATAATGAACATACACCATTTTGTCTAGCCTGCGGTGTGTTAGCCTATTTCTCAGCTTAGTATATAAGAAGGAGAACGTCGACCAATTCCGCTCACACCCACTCGACGAGGATGTTTGCGATAGAACTCTCATTGCGATCTTCCTTAATACAGGTGCACTTGTGCCGTAATTTAGTCACCACTCAGCTGTGATTAAGACAGATCACGTACAATATAATAGTTAGATGTAAAAATTACATGTTGAGCTATAGAATGTACATTGTGAAGACACATTACCTGGATCGAGTCTGTCACGACTGGCCACGGCATTAGGTGTCGCAAATGAACCAATTGCCTCTCTAAATGTTTTCATCTGCATTATCGAAAAATATTAAGTACTTGTGTCATTTCATAATCTCAGTGGTAAATTATCCAAGTATACCTCATTCAACGCATCAGCAGCATCTGTTGGGGTGACAGACAATCGGTCTACCACAATGTTGACCGATTCTATCAAAGTATCGTCATAGGCAAGGCCCCGAGCATATTGGAACGTCGGATGTAGATAGTACGCTGCAATCGCAAGACAATAAATTACATATTAGTACCAACTAAAGATCACAACTCATTTATTGGACGAGAATGTAATTGTTTACCTGCCATGTGAAGATCGCGGCTCATTTGTCTGTCCCATCTGTTCTCCACAATCTCTAAGATTGTGGGTCCATATTTTTTGGACGTTGCAAGGATCTTCCGCTTGGCAGCTTCAATTTTGCTGTATACCAATCCCATGGTTGGTACTCTATCTCCATCCACACATCGCAGTACCTCATACATTGACTCTATCAATGACACTAATACCTTCACTCTCTCCCAAAAATTCGCGGTGTTGAGAATCCCCTCGACCTCCCCTCCTTCACGTAAAGTAGCAAAAGAGGAACTCAGCCAGGTCTCACCTCTAAACATTTGCTTCAACTCATCCTTATGCTTCAGAAGGCTCTGCAATGCGATGTAGTTGGTGGTAAATCGTGTGATGCCAGGCCTCAACAATTCACCGCCACAATGCTCCCTCATCCAAGCCAGTACAAGTGTGTGGTTGTAGATATATTTCGTGATTTTTTGTGCCACCTCGACCACAGATTTGACCACACGAAGCTGCCCAATCTCCTTCAGCATCAGATCTACACAGTGTGCTGCACAGGGTGTCCAGAAAATATGTCGTCTGCTCCACATTAACTCCTCCCCAACCTTCTTATAGTTCGATCCATTGTCAGTCACCACTTGTACAATGTACTCCTCCCCAATCTCAATCACCACTTGTTCCATCAATGACAAAATATATTGGTAACTGTGAATTTGACCAGACACATCCACTGATTTGTGAAAGAAAACCTGTTTATCACAATAAATAAGGAAGTTGATCAGGCTAGATTTTGTGGTATCTGACCATCCATCACACATCAGTGTGACTCCGTACTTTGTCCATTTCTGTTTGAATGAGTCAATGTAACTCTTGATCTCAGCAACTTGTTCATCAAGATAAACGCCGGCCAACTCTCTCGATGTAGGTGGCTGCACGTGTAACTCAAGGACCTGTGCTTCCTGAAACATTGGCTTGTAGTAAGGGCTATTGGCTGCATTGAAAGTCAGACCCGCGTGGTGCCACCATTTTGCAACGGCCTGACCAAATTTTCATTTAGGCCCCTTCTCACCATATGCATCGTCCATCCTCGTTTGCTTGCCATGCTCTCGGGATAGTGTACCGGGCTCCACATCTTCAATGTTGATCGATTGTGTCCTTTTTCTTTGTGAACCCGAGTCAGCAGTCAAGAAACTCCTTATGCCCCGTGGTTGTCGACTCGTAGATGAACCACCACTCCTTGATGCTCCGGTCCTCGCCGCCTCGCGACTTCGGACTCTCGTCTCCTCGGGATGTCTCGACTCTTCCCTGCTCTGACGTAATGCCTCACGGAAATCGGCTTCGTATGGATCATTCACCGTGACATACACATTAGCATGCTCAGTACGTGCTTATTGGTCTTCGTCATTGGGTGTCCATGCACATTCCTCCTCGTCGCTGCCGCTTGCTCTTCCGCTCACTGCCGCTTGATCTCTTTTTTTCTTTTTTTCCTTTTCTTGCGTCTCAGCTCTCTTCTCCCGCAGGTGCCTGGCCATTGCAAGTTTCACATCTCGAGGCACATGGGTACACCCAGCAACCTCAGAGTATCCTGCACCGGCTCCTCCTGCCAAATGCTTCTTCAACCGAGACACCCCTCCTCCCCGGTGTTCTATTTTACAATAGTTGCAACGCCAACACCGTCGGTTGCCATCCAACATAACTCCGTGTGACCATCTAATATCATTTGGTCGTTCCCTAGGAGCCATAGAGTGCTTAACTGTATCTCCTAAATTTAAGAAATACAAATTAAAAAAAAACATTATTTTAAGTCTACAACTAATAATGAAAATAATATCATTATTTCTACAACTTGCAAGACCTAATTCAATATTTAATACATCTCAATATAATTTAGTTCAAAATAATATCATTATTTCTAAAACATACATATAATGCTAATTTTTTTATTTAATACATCTACATTTAGTTTAAAATTATTTGTAAAATATTTATCACTAATTATATATTTAAATTATAAACATCTCTAATTAAATTACATTATACATCTACATTTAGTTTAAAATTATTTGTAAAATATTTATCACTAATTATATATTTAATTATAAACATCTCTAATTAAATTACATTATAGATCTAAATTAACTTTAAAATTATTTATAAAATATTCAACATTAAAATTATATTTACATTAAAAACATCTCTAATTAAATTACATTATACATGTACATTTAGTTTAAAATTATTTGTAAAATATTTATCACTAATTATATATTTAAATTATAAACATCTCTAATTAAATTACATTATAGATCTAAATTAACTTTAAAATTATTTATAAAATATTCAACACTAAAATTATATTTACATTAAAAACATCTCTAATTAAATTACATTATACATGTACATTTAGTTTAAAATTATTTGTAAAATATTTATCACTAATTATATATTTAAATTATAAACATCTCTAATTAAATTACATTATACATCTAAATTAACTTTAAAATTATTTGTAAAATATTTATCACTAATCATATATTTAAATTATAAACATCTCTAATTAAATTACATTATAGATCTAAATTAACTTTAAAATTATTTATAAATTATTCAACACTAAATTTATATTTATATTAAAAACATCTCTACTTAAATTACATTATACATCTAAATTAAATTTAAAATTATTTATAAAATTTTTATCAATAAATTTATATTTAAATTCAAAACATCTCTACTTAATTTAAATTATAATTATTAACTTTAATTTTTTGTAAAATATTTATCACTACATATATATTTAAATGAAAAACATCTTTAATTTTTTTAAAATAAAATATTATATTATTTTACGTCTACAACTAATAATGAAAATAATATCATTAATTCTACAACATGCAAGACTAAATTTTAAATTTAATACATCTCACTTAAAACTAATATTTAAACATGAATTAAATAATACATCAAAAATAAATTTATTTCTACAACATGAATTAAACAATATTTATATTATTTCTACGACATGAATTAAATAATACATCAAAAAAAATTATTTCTACAAAATGAATTAAATAAAAATTATATTATTTCTACAACAATACATCAAAAATAATATTAAACAATCTAACAAATTTTATTCTTATATTTTTTAAATTAAGAAAAAAATATAAAATTATAAAAATTAATTTATTTTTTATTCTCCCCCACCCTCCCCAAACCGCCCCTGGCTCAGCCCCACCGCCGCCCCCCCCCCCCCCCAATCCGCCCTTGGCCCAGCCCCACCACCGTCGTCCCCCACCGCCCCTGCCCCACCCCCACCACCCCAACCCCCGGTGGCAGACGCCCCCCCTGATGCGCTCGACACCCGTCGTTTAAAAATGTCATGCCACACAAATTTTAAAATTTATAAAATCACACTCACTCACTTAAATGATTTTAGAAATACGAGTAAAGTGGTAAGAACGGGTCGATCCCACGAGGAATAAATTTGATTATAGATCAAGTTGGAAAATATCCTTATGTTTTGAAAACCAATTTTTTGTTTATCTTTTGAGTGAGATTAAAACTAAATGAACTTAAATTGCATGAAAATTTAAGTAAAGAATATGAGATGAGTAAAGAAGAGAAATTGGAAGAAGTAAAAAGATGAGAATTTCAAAACTTTGCATAGATGAATTTTTATTCCTTTGAAAGTGAAAGGATGCAATGTAAAATGAAATTACAACTTTAAATAACAAGAGATAAGTGAAGGAAATTTTAGCCAATGGATGAAGAATGCCGTCGTTTTCTCACCGAACCTTGGATGAAGATCGCTCCGCCTTGGAAGTCGACGTCGTGAGATGACCGGAAGATGACTAACCGCTTTGGGTGTGTGAAGAAACCGTGAAGAAAGGGAGATGGATAGAAGTAGAAATAAAGACAAGTTGAAAACACAACAGAATTATATTAAAAATAGGGGGTTAGAAGGAATAGAATAACTTAAAATCTAGAGAGAATTAGAAGAAGTGGAAGAAATGAAAGTTGTAGAGAATGAAAAGAAGAAGAAGTTTGATGAAGACCAAAGAGATAGAAAACGAGAGGAAGATAGTGAAAAACGTGAAAAATCAAGATCTATTGGCGCGGATGAACAGTAATATGGCAGAAAATATAACAGTGAAAAGTTAATTATAACTCACAAATGAAGAAGCATTAGAAGAAGTGGTAGAAGAATAAAATCTATATCTATAAAATAAGAACAACTTTCATGAAGAACTCAGAGTGAAAAGAGGATTGGAAAGGCTTCAAAATAGAAGAATAGTAGAAGGTATCACCTCGGATGAACAGTAATCACATAAAACAGAACTTAGAAAAACGGGAAATAACTTTCAAACTAGAAGGAATTAAGGGAAATGATAGAAAGAGAAATTGAAGAACACTTAAAGATGAATAACTTTCGTGAAGACAGGAAAATGAAATGGAGATCAGAACAACAAGTAATGGGACTAAGAAAGGACTAAATGCTTAAACAAAACATTCATTATAACAACATCAACTTACAAAGTTTACATCAAAAGCTCTCAAAGCAACACCCTCTAACTCTCCTATGTAGCTCTACTAAGTCCAACAAGCATGAATTTCAAGAACTCAAAGTAACCCCATTCCAACTCTTAGCAACTACTCCTAGCAACTCTTCTTTCATTACATTTGAAGCCCCCTTTTATAGGGTGTTAAAACAACAACCTCATTCCATGTGAACATTCATTCCCTCTTTTGTTGACAAACACAAGTCTAATGCAGCAATTTTTGACTCATAATTGTGTGCCGACATGTGTTGCACACTTCTCCAATTTTTTCTGATTTTTTTCTATTTTTTTCTCCTTTCTCTTCCTTCCTCTCTCTTTCTCTCTCCTCCCCGGCCGCGTGCGCCGCTTCTCTCTCCTCCGCCGCCTTGTGCGCCTGTGCGCCCGCGGTGCGCCGCCTCGCGTCTCACCCTCTCTTCTGCCGCGTGGACCCGCGTGCGCATGCCGCCCGTTGACGCGCGTGGAAGGCGCATTGACTGCGCCTTCCTCTCCTCGTCGCCCGTGCCCTGCGAAGGCGGGGCGGGCCTGCTGCCTGCGAAACACACACACACACACACACACTAAGTATATATATTATATATTTATATATATATATATATATATATATATATTATATTGATATATATATATATATATAGCTTAAAAATCCTTAAAAATATCAAATGATATTATTTTTTTTTGCTTTTTTTTCTTTTCTTTTTGAACAAGTCCATGGGCTTTTGGCCTTTATTATTATTTTTATTTTCCCTTTTTATTTTTTTTATATTTATTGCTTGTCGCTTTCCTCGTACCGAGTGCCTGCATAAATAAGGAAATATTATTATTAAAATTATTTAATTTCATAAAATTAACTATTTGACTCTAAATTAACAGTACGTGTGATACGTGTATATTTATTATTATTTCAGCTCATAAAAATATGTATAATCATGAATTAATATGTAAAAATACACACTTATCACACCCCCCAACTTACTCATTGCTAGTCCCTTAGCAATGTAAATAATTAAAAATTTTAGGACCAACAAGAGTTTGAAATATCCATGCCTCATTTCTAGATCATCGTTCATAGAATCTACTAAAGATTAGGAATCTGGAATCATTATCTCATACTAGCCTTATGTAGGAAATTCAGGTACATGATCAAGAATTTTAATCAAAATTCAGTAGCACTTGTGCATGTGAAATGTTAAGTCTACAGTGAAGATAATTGCGTCCCCCATTTGCTATTGCAAGCAAGTGTCTTTCAACTCTGCACTTCTTAATCAGAGCATTAAGCATAATAGCTTTTTATCTGTCTTATTACGTTTGTCCCTTTTGGGATCTATATTTTTTTTCTCTTTTTTTTTCTATACACACATGATGCTGCACTACCCTTCACTGTTTTACGTGAACCTCAACACGTCTTAGGTGAAGTAGGCCCGGTTACACAGATCAAAGTTCCCTTTTTCCTTTTGACGCGAACCACAACACGTCTTAGGTGAACTAGACCCGGTTACTCAAAATCGGAACATTTTTCATGGTGTTTTTCTTAAAATTTTGTCAATTGTGCTTTGCACTAATTTTTGATATATAGCATGGCAGAAAGCTTATAAAAGATCTCTTCTTCAAGAAGTGCAGAATATCAGACATTATATCCAAAATAGCAAGAGGCTTGTCCTACTTGTTTCATTAGCGTGCAAAGTGATTTTTTTTTTTCTAAAGTGCACATGAACTTTAAAAAGATTCTTAAATCAGTTTTCCATGACTTGATTAGATAAATGTTCCATCATCCTTCTCCCTAATATTTTCCATTCCAGAATTATTTTTCATGAGACATGAATCAAGAAACTCCAAATGGGGAAAACTTTTGTTTAGCGTGACAACACATGATAGCAAGAAAAAAATTTCTCCCCTCCCCCAACTTAAATGACATTGTCCTCAATGGCATAAGCATGAGACAGATCAGAGAACAAGTAAATAGATAATATGGTTGGGATGGAATGATACAACCTGATGGTCGGGGTAAAATGACGAGGGCTTCGGTTCAGCTTGGCCTGACAACTGAAAAAGAAACACATTAAAACAAGATATCAAATTATAAAAATCGTGAGTTGCCTCCCAGAAGCCATTTATTAGCACACAGAAATTCTTTGGGCTGCCTCCCAAGAAGCGCTAAATATAACGGCTTCAGCCAGACGCAATGTAGCTCAATAACCAACGGGCGGCCTTTAGAATGAGCCACCAAAGAGTGTTGTTCTTGCCAAAATTTTCTTTTTCATATCCAGAAGAAAATGAATGTGGCTGGTGAATGTAAGGGCAAGATAGAAATCGAGGTGGAGGTAGCTTAAAAGCATCATCCCGATTAAAGACTAGAGGAGGAACATTGGAAAAAAACATGTCATTAATTATGAAATAGTCCTCCTGAAGGTCGGTGGGATCAGATAAATCAGCATGTAGAGCAAGGTTGGACCAATCGGTTGGAAGAATTTTAAAAGAATCACTGTGGTCAAGAGTTGGCATAACCTCTACCCTCTCCTCGAGATCGAAAGTATCATGCGGTACATTCAAATCATTCAATTCCTCATTTACCCCAACTTTATTGTTTAAATAAATGTTCAATTCTTGTTCCACCTTCACTTTTTCTTTCTTTCCATCTTCAATGAGAATTTCCTCAAATTCAGGGAGAGGCATGTGATTAAAGATTTGAGGTGCAGTATACTCTTCCTCTCCCCCTAACTGAAGATCATCGACCTTTCTAGCATTCTCCTTATGAGGATCATCAAGCACAAGCTGATCATTCATTAAATCATCACCTTCCTTTATTTCTTTTCCATCAAATTCTTCAATCTCCTCAAACTTTCGAGGTTCCTCATTCAAATTTTGCTGACAAGATCTCTCCATAATTCCGTCATCTTCTAAATCACAGTGGATATGAATATTGTGAGAATTGGAAGTCAAGGATTGATCAAAGGCATGATAAGGAAGTTGATCGGTAGACATGGAACCAGAGTAGCTAAGCACTTGCTCTTCCTCAATCCGCTTGATCGTCTCAGTCAACCTATCAATTCGTGCTTGGTGAGAGTGACGTTGAAGCATCATTGATTGACAGTGTTGATTGAGTGTCATTTCTGAATTGAGATTTGAGGGTAGAGGAGTTGAATAGTGAGGTTGAGAGTGATGTTGGGCTATATCATAATGGTCATCAGAGTTTGGGGCCCAAATATGATTTTCATGGTTCCCTTCTTCTCCCCCCAACTTAGACTCCTCATTATTTTCCTTGGCCATTACAAATTGAGATTCATTAGCTTCCCCCAAATATTCCTGATATGGCTGCTCCAGATTATCCTCAGTATCAAAAATTATTAGAGAGTTGTTGAATTGAGGATTTATGGATGGATCAATCAATGTGATATGATCATTAGGAAATTGATTTTCAAAATTTTCCGTGGGGAGGCTAGTATGTTGGTCCATTTCAAGCCCTCTATCACATTGGTCAAGCTGGGCTTGAATGATTTGCCTCTGAGCTTGAAGGGATTGCTGATTGGCCAAGATGAGTTGAGTCATTTGATTGAACATGTCCTCGAAATTAGACTTTGGAGGAGCTGGATAGGTTGGGTGGCACTCAGACTGTGGTAAGTAACAATCAGAATAGAAATCAGTCTGGTACTAAGGTGATGGAGAGTAGATGGGTTGTCCTTCATATGGCGCTTGATTGTAAAGATCATTTGAGTAAGAAGCCCGACCTGAGAAGTGTGGGTTTGAAGGACTTTGCATAGGGTCTTGATATGGTACCCAAGAAGAAGATTGCTGGTTGTCCCACCCAGGATATGGGTTTGTGTGAGAGATAGAGGTGGAAAAATCCGATGGAAATTGGTGTGGCTCTTGGGTAAGAGATGAAATTTAAACCTCATTGTAGAAGAGTGAATAATTTTGATGATAATAGGCAAATGAATGAGTTGAATTCAAATTGCCCGCATGGTTGAACATGAAAGAATCTATTAATGGGCCTAAACAAAATTGGATGTGGCCATGGAAAAAACCCAAGAAAGAGTGATGTTTTTTTTTTCTTTAATGAATTTTTTTCTGTTTTGATTTTGTTGTTCTTTTATGCAAAGATAAACAAGTTAGCACACAAATTACCCTAATGACTTAGATGTGCCCTAAACCTACAAATGAGGTTTCACAAAATGATTAAAGTGAAACTTAAGTTCACCCTCAGTATTTCCACCAGCCAGGTAAGGGGTGGGGTAGTGGGAGGCTCCCCCTACTTTCATAGGGACCTAATTATGTCAAACCACTAACCCGCTTAAGGCGTTTACCATCCGACCGTCTTGCCTTAGGCACCGGTTTTCATAAGAGGGTAAACCCAAATAACACAAGAACCACAGTGTGATCCTAGGGCCAACGTCTACTGACTTTTATTTATGACGTAGGTAATGCAGATATGCAAGGGAAATGTGATTTGTGGGCTAAGGAAGGGTGATGAATTCCCCACTTTTATGTTATTTAAAGGTAGTGCCCTTAGAATATTTTGAAATGAAATGCACACCACAATTTCAAACAAGGGGTTCTTATGCAATATGTATGCCAGAATAGGATAAGTAGAACGTACATTGCCCCTCGCAATCTTCAAAATACAATAACAGGAATTAAACAAAGAAAAATTCTATGCTAAATGATGCATGACCTAGAACATGATGAGTGTGATTTCTAATCTTGGAATGAAATTTTTTTATTTTGATGCAAGTATTTGTTTTTTTATTTTTAATTAATGAACCTATCTAGCCAGTAAAATTTTCTTTTATTTTGATGTTTTTGATTTTTATAGATTTTTCCAAGAATTTTTTATATTTTTTTAAAGATTTTTCAGAAATTGAAAAAACAGAACCTGTTCCTACGTTTCTGCCCTTTAGCGACGCTTGACTGCTACAGTACCAGGCTTTCAACGACGCTTCATTTTCTTGGAATTTCAGGTATGATTTTCCTCTTTCTTCGATTTTCTGATTTGTTTTCTTTTTCCTGCAAAATAAAAATAGAAAAATTATTATACAAGTATACACATCAAACACAAGAATATCCCAACATTCAAAAATTCCTTCCCCGGCAACAGCGCCAAAAATTTGATGCGCTCGACACCCGTCGTTTAAAAATGTCGTGCCACACAAATTTTAAAATTTATAAAACCGCACTCACTCACTTAAATGATTTTAGAAATACGAGTAAAGTGGTAAGAACGGGTCGATCCCACGATGAAGAAATTTGATTATAGATCAAGTTGAAAAATATCCTTATATTTTGAAAACCAATTTTTTGTTTATCTTTTGAGTGAGATTAAAACTAAAGGAACTCAAATTGCATGAAAACTTAACTAAAAAATATGAGATGAGTAAAGAAGAGAAATTGGAAGAAGTAAAAAGATGAGAATTTCAAAACTTTGCATAGATGAATTTTTATTCCTTTGAAAGTGAAAGGATGCAATGTAAAATAAAATTACAACTTTAAATAATAAGAGATAAGTGAAGGAAATTTTAGCCAATGGATGAAGAATGCCGTCGTTTCCTCGCCGGGCCTTGGATGAAGATCGCTCCGCCTTCGAAGTCGACGTCGTGAGATGACCGGAAGATGACTAACCGCTTTGGGTGTGTGAAGAAACCGTGAAGAAAGGAAGATTGATAGAAGTAGAAACAAAGACAAGTTGAAAACACAACAGAATTATATTAAAAATAGGGGGTTGGAAGGAATAGAATAACTTAAAATCTAGAGGGAATTAGAAGAAGTGGAAGAAATGAAAGTTGTAGAGAATAAAAAGAAGAAGAAGTTTAATGAAGACCACAGAGATAGAAAACGAGAGGAAGATAGTGAAAAACGTGAAAAATCAAGATTTATTGGCGCGGATGAACAGTAATATGGTAGAAAATATAACAGTGAAAAGTTAATTATAACTCACAAATGAAGAAGCATTAGAAGAAGTGATAGAAGAATAAAATCTATATCTATAAAATAAGAACAACTTTCATGAAGAACTCAGAGTGAAAAGAGGATTGGAAAGGCTTCAAAATAGAAGAATAGTAGAATGTATCACCTCGGATGAACAGTAATCACATAGAACAGAACTTAGAAAAACGGGAAATAACTTTCAAACTAGAAGGAATTAAGAGAAATGATAGAAAGAGAAATTGAAGAACACTTAAAGATGAACAACTTTCGTGAAGACAGAAAAATGAAATGGAAATCAGAACAATAAGTAATGGGACTAAGAAAGGACTAAATGCTTAAACAAAACATTCATTATAACAACATCAACTTACAAAGTTTACATCAAAAGCTCTCAAAGTAACACCCTCTAACTCTCCTATGTAGCTCTACTAAGTCCAACAAGTATGAACTTCAAGAACTCAAAGCAACCCCATTCCAACTCTTAGCAACTATTCCTAGCAACTCTTCTTTCATTACATTTGAAGCCCCCTTTTATAGGGTGTTAAAACAACAACCCCATTCCATGTGAACATTCATTGCCTCTTTTGTTGACAAACACAAGTCTAATGCAGTAATTTTTGACTCATAATTGTGTGCCAACATGTGTTGCACACTTCTCCAATTTTTTCTGATTTTTTTTATTTTTTTTATTTTTTTCTCCTTTCTCTTCCTTCCTCTCTCTTTCTCTCTCCTCCCCGACCGCGTGCGCCGCGTGCGCCGCTTCTCTCTCCTCCGCTGCCTTGCACGCCCGTGCGCCCGCGGTTGGCACGCGGTGCGCCGCCCCGCGTCTCACCCTCTCTTCTGCCGCGTGAACCCGCGTGCGCCCGCCGTCCGTTGAAGCGCGTGGAAGGCGCATTGACTGCGCCTTCCTCTCCTCGTCGCCGTGCCCTGCGAAGGCGGGGCGGGCCTGCTGCCTGCGAAACACACACACACACTAAGTATATATATTATATATATTATTATATATTATTATTATATATATTATATATATTGATATATATATATATATCTTATATATAGCTTTAAAATCCTTAAAAATATCAAATGATATTATATTTTTTTACTTTTTTTTTGCTTTTCTTTTTGAACAAGTCCATGGGCTTTTGGCCTTTATTATTTTTTTATTTTCACTTTTTATTTTTTTTATATTTATTACTTGTCGCTTTCCTCGTACCGAGTGCCTGCATAAATAAGGAAATATTGTTATTAAAATTATTTAATTTTAAAAAAATTAACTATTTGACTCTAAATTAACAGTACGTGTGATACGCGTATATTTATTATTATTTAAGCTCATAAAAATATGTATAATCATGAATTAATATGTAAAAATACACACTTATCACCCCACCCCCCCGGTCCCCCACCGCCACCCCTGGCCGCCCCTGCCCCACCCCCTCCCCCACCCCCACCCCCTGTGGCAGACGCCCCCCCCTGGCCTGCGGTGGTGGCAGACGGCCCCCCTCCCCCACCCCCACCCCCACCTCCAGCCATATCCGGCGGTGGACGCCCCCCTAGCCCACCCCCACCGCCACCCCTGGCCGCCCCTGCCCCACCCCCACCCCCAGTGGCAGACGCCCCCCCCGGTGGCCGACGGTGGTGGCAGACGGCCCCCCTCCCCCACCCCCACCTCCGGCCATATCCGACGGTGGACGCCCCCCTCGCCCACCCCCACCTCCGGCCAGATCCGGCTGGCAGACGCCCCCCTCCCCCACCCCCACCCACCCCCACCTCCACCTCCGGCCAGATCCGGCGGTGGACGCCCCCCCCTCCCCACCCCCACAGGAGCAGACTATTTTAAAAAAAAAAAATTCACCTACCTACCTCCGATCGCCGCCCTGAGCCGCCCAAAGCCACCGTCCGCCGCCGCTGCACCGCCGCCCGCCGGTGGGAGGGATGGAGGAAGAGCTTCCCCCTTCGGCCCGTTAAATGGGCGAACCGCCCCGACCCGCTCTTACCGAGCCGGGTCCCGCCTCGCACCGGAGCAGTACGTGGCGGGACGCACAGGACCATGCGGTCCAGTGCGTCCCGTCCACGACCCCCAACCCATGCGACCCGGTGCCCGTCTGGGTCGGGTCGGGTCGTGCGGGTCGGGGCGGGACGTCAAATCATGCCTTGAACCATGGCTTGGCCGACCCGCACCGAATTGGGAGAGTCGGATGTGTTAGACCATACAGGAGAAAATCGGTACATTGGGTCATCGATCCGTTGGGTCCCTGTTGCCGTGCTTGGCAACGACAGGGGCAAACCGTGGCCTTGTACGCAGAGGTGCTGGCTAGCATTTGTGCTCGGTTCCGCTGTATCGCTAGCATCCAACTCTCCATCAACCACCACTGGCTTGCCATGCTTGGGATGACGTCTTTGCAGAGGCCCATCTCGTCAATGTCAGCAAGCACATCCAGGTCCGTCTAAGTTCTGTTGGAGATGATAGTGGAGAAGAGCGGCGATGGCAAACTTAGGAGGCTCAGATTGAAGGAGCTCTTTAAGAGGAAGTGGGACATCGCGTAGCTACGGACGATCCAGAGGTATTTCTGAGAGTAGACAACAGCGTTGTCCTTTGCAAAATCCCTGAATGGTGGTGTTGAACAAGACTCACTTTTTCTTCACAACATTTTGCATTTGGCGCGACATCTAAGAGTTCGTGTTTAACCTGACACCTGTCAAATTTATTATGGGAGATGCATTGTAGAAGGAGGCCGGCGGCAGAGGGCCATCAACGGTGAAGGGCAGGGGGCCGAAGAACGGTCCACTAGTGCCGGAGAGGGCGACCATAATTGGTACTATTCATTCTCTCATAGGAACAATAAAATTGGTGAATGAACGGGAAAAAAAATTGCGAGTCGCGATGAGTCTGGCATGACATGACGTGTGTCGTACCGTGTTGGTGGAGAATCGATCGCCCTGACCCAGCGGCATGACAAACCCTACCTCAAACTGGCCTTGTTAGGTTTGTACAAAAAAAATAGGCAAAAATGAGGAATAGGATAAAAGTGGGGGCAAAGGGAGGGGGGGGGGGTAACAGGTGGTCATAAACAAGATTGGAGAAGCTCTGTGGACGCTCAGTCGTGCAGGTGCATGCCCAGGGCTCACCTCGGCCCGAGGAGGGCTCGGGGTTATCGGCCCTCGGGCGGCCAGTTGAGAGGTGATGTCACGATTAAAGATCCGAGTATCAAAAAGGAATCGATGTTATTTAAATCCTGACTCGCTATCCATCAGTCGCGAAGCTCGGAAGGGTTATTTTAGTGTAGTGGAGATGCATCAGAATTTAAAATAATGTAAAAAAAATTCCAGAGTTAATTTAATTAAATGATAGGAATAAAATTAATATTTTTCAACTAAATAAAAGGACTACAGAGTCTAGTCCATAAGTACAGTCAACTAGAAAAGGAAACGTATATTGTTACGGGGCATACTCCGACACTGGTAAGCTGGCAACTAGAAACCGTAGGAGACGTTGTACCGATCTCGAGTAGGGACGTCGCACTTGAAAAGAAGGGGTGAGCATCATCTCATTGGCTCAGTAGGGATCTTGTGGATCCCCACCACAAACAACAGCGGTAACCAATAACAACAATAGCAATAACAACGATAACAACAACAACAACAACAACAACAGTAGCAAGAGCAATAACCGACAACAGGCAGCGGAACAACAACTCTTTAAGCTACTTCTACTCTCGACGGGGAGAGCCTCGACCACACCGTCAAATATGTCGAGCCAACGGGCAAAACCATGGCTATGCTATTGGAAAAGAAACCACGACACCACTGTCGCAAAGGCCCATCCTCGCTGATGAAAACCACAATCAAGATCACTCTGTCAAGAGTACAACCTCCACCCTCGGGAGGATCACGACCTCAAAGTTGAGAACCTCGGTCCTAAACCAAGAAGAAAGTCACAACCTAACCATCGTGGAATGTGGACGCACGTTTTATCGCTCATCTTTTTGTATCGTGGTATCGTCTTTTTATTCTTAATTTATTTCATTTCGGTTTATCAGTGCGTGGACGTGTCAGTCACAAAGTGACAATTAATTCATGCTCCAAGATCGAGGTGTTCCGGAGCCCATGGTGTGCGCCGCCTAACTGATCAGACGATAGTGAAATCTGTCGTGCCATAAAGGTCACGGCGTTAATTGCATCCCCTCGGAGAGGAGAAAACCTTTAATTAATCACGGGGAAAAGGGGCCCTATGGCCTAAAATTAGCATTAATGAAATTGATGAAGGATATCTTAAATTGCATGAGAACGCCCCATATTATGGTGTAAAAACATCGAGATCATATCGGTCATTTATTTACCATTGCACGTTCAGACAGGCGTCCGGGTTGAAAGCATAACAAGTACGTAGATAGCATTCAGGCAAATGTGTGCGGAGGCATGACAATTTTGATATCTGGAGACAGAGTGGGATTGGATCCCAGTGAAAATGAGTCAGATTTAGTGGGCTATTGGCCCGGGGCAATGTCAGGCCATGGTCATATTGGGGTGGTCCCTGAGGTCCAAGCACGACTTGCCGAGACATCATTGATATCTCCTTCACACCTGGTCTAGGGAGGTGAAGAATCCCAAATCAAACGTCATTAGTTTCTTAAGGATGGCAATTATATTGATTTTTTGCTATTATATTTTCGTCTAATTATTGTCATTATTATATTATTATTTTAATGTTATTGTTCACTATTTATCATTTTTTATAGTTGTTGTTTGTTTGTTTTGCTTTTTTATTTAGAGAAAAGCTGACCAGGGGGGGAGTCGACTTGCCCAGGGACACAAGTCGACCTGCCCCCTACGCCAGAAGAGAAAAGAGGCTGGCCAGGGGGCAAGTCGACTTTCCCCCTGCGCCAGAAGAGAAAGGGGCTTAGCCAGAAAAGGGGGAAGTCGACTTGCCCAAGGAGGCAAGTCGACTTGCTCCCTGAAAACATAGACTCCTCTGTCATCTCACTTCGTGCATTTTTTCTTTCTTTTTTTTTATCTATCATTCATCATTTTTTTGTTCATGCTATGGACTCAGCATGATGGCTCAGAAATTGTTAAAGTTCCATCTTTGATTGTATGTTTCATTTCGGTTGTTTTTTTTAAAAGTGGGCAGGGTATGCATACACCCATATATACATATATATATATACATATCTGGGAGGGAAGGGAGGAGGCCCTGTTGGCAGAGGGTGGTTAGCAAGCCAAAAACCTGTTGACAGGCACTCGGTGCATCGACCCAGCCCACCTCCTACGTCGACGCACCCGGGGTCAGTCGACCGAAATCTTCAGATCGGTCGACCAAACCCAGCAGTGGGTCGACCCAGAGGTTCAGGTAGGTCGACTCCACCCCATGCATGCGCTGGACTCCTGATGTTTTCCCCTCTTTTTCTTAAAAAAAAACAAATGGTGTGGAGCATATCTGGGTTAAATTCATGCACTTTTTTTTATCCAAGCAAAAGCTCCATCTGCAGTAACAGTGCATGCATAAGGTGTTATTTGCACTGGCCGTGCATGCCTAATCCAGTCTGTCCAAGCACAGTGCAGACGAAGGATAGGCTTAGTTTCAGGGAATGAATGTATCAATGCATGTGAAAGTGGCATACAACATGGAATGCACCAATGCATGCTTTGCCTATCAAGGAGGTTAGTCCTTTGAAAGATAGGCTTAGCTTCAGGGAATGAATGCATCAATGCATTTGAAAGTGGCATACAACATGAAATGCACCAATGCATGTTTTACCTATCAAGGAGGTTAGTCCTTTGAGAAATGCAGAAAAAATGGTTCTCTCTTCTTCTTTCTTTTTTCTTTGCCAATCCCTTTTGCATAGCATACAAGGGTTCTAACCATGCATTCATGCTAAGTGCGTAGGGCACTGATCTGCATTAGCAGTGCCTACATGAGACTTTATCTACACTAACAATGCGTGCATGAGGCCTTATCTCTATTCACAATGCACATATGTAAATCAATGCATGTAGAAGGGTGCAGGCCAAGCCCAAGGGAGTCAACTCCCTGGGTCGACCCCTGTGCAGGTTTCTGCACAGGGGCTACTCAAACGGCCCTAAGTACTGATGCAACCTTTCCTCCTCTTTCTTCTCTTTTTTTTTTATGCATAAGAGATGTTCGATTTCTTGATTTGATTTTTGTATATATCACCAAGGAGGAGGCCGCCCTAGACAGCAGTCCGGCCCAAGGGAGTCGACTCCCTGGGCCGACCTCTGTGCGAATCCAGCAGGAACCTCACACACTGATCACCCATATATGGACATATATGTATCTATACACATGCATGCAGCTTGTTCATTCAGTGACTTTTTTTATATGGGGATTTCTGGTTTTCTTTAATATCATTTCTTTCTTTCGCAATCCTTCAGCCATTGTTATTATATCATTGGCTTTGGTCTATCATTTTCATTGCCATGTTGCAGATCTGTCATCAACGCTTGCTTGATTCATTTTCTTTCCTTTTTTTTTTGTAGTCAGCCCAAATGTCCTGGCGAAAATCCAGCAGCACCTCCCTTAGACCCTAGGCGTTTGAGGGGTGTAAATTGGGTGCTCATCCACGGAGAGTCTGAGACGGTCCCGTAATAGTGAGGATGCGCACAAAAGCGACAGCATCCGTGGTAGCCTCCTCATGAGTCCCAGGGGAATGAGCATATTAGATTGAGACACGAATAGTTCAGAAATCCAAATCCGGTAAGAATACCCAGAATCTGTTGGTTCCAGGGCCTTAGCCATTCCCCTCTTTCACTCTGAGGGAGTGCAGAGAAAGGGGGTTCGGGCTTGATAGCTGTCGGACCAGGGGTGTTTCAGAAAGTGTAGTTTTGTGGGAGGAAACAAAGGAAGTTCTGCTATAAGCCCAGAACAAACTGTGACCCATCACAAAAAGGGAGAAAAAGAAAGTATTTCAGGCAACTTTGCAGCCTGGAATCATACTCATTGACTTGAGTAAACCCCAGGACGCTGATTGCCAAAGCAACAAAAAAAAGGATCAGACCGTCATGCCAGTGGCATGCTGTCAGTGAAGGGGAAACACATATTCAAGGGGGCGGGGAGCAGACACAGCCGAAGAGGGAGTGCAGATCGAGAGAGACATAGACATAATCATAGATCGGGTCCAAAGGCCCCATACTTCATTCATTTGTAAACGAAAGATTTACATCGGTATAGCCCCATTGGGCACGAAGAAGAAAAGGAAGAAAGATAGAAAGAAATACAAAGACCCACTCGCGGGATGGGTCTCGTTCCTCTCCTTCCCTCCTGCTCTTCCCCTCTGTTTTTTCCCTTTTGGTTGGCTCTCCCGTTTCTTCAGCTCTCTCCCTTGCTTTTCCTTCTTTGCGTGTTCTCTTCTTTTTTCCCCTCTCCCTCTATTTCTTCAGCTCGCCCCAGGTCCCCGCCCTTTCTGTTGTTTAGCTTGTTGTATACATGGGACGTGGGGTATTCTCTTCAGGAGAAAGCTCCCGCTGCTTCCTTTCTCGTCCAAAAGAGAGAAAAATCGATCCTTTGGCTCGCTGTCGTCTGTCTGTTCTCCCAGGATAGGGGGGGCGTCCGACATGGAGACCTTGTGAAATGGCTTGGAGAGAAGCCCCGCCGCTGCTGTCGTGCTGTCGCTCGCACGCGAGAGGGGGGGCGTCACCGCTGCTGCCGTGCTGTCGTTCGCACGCGAGAGGGACACCGTAAATGCTCATGCACACGAGGGCCATCGGGGAAGGGTCTGTGTTTCCTATTTTTCAGGAGAAGCTCCCTCTGTTTCTATTTCCCCCCTTTTTTTCTGCCCCTTTTCTTCTTCTATTTTGCTCTTGCCCTTCTTGCTTCATTCCCTCTTCTCCTTGCTGTCCCTGAAGCAGCAAAAGGAAGTTTTAGCGTCAAAGCAGGGGACGCATATTAGTATGCGCCTGCCTGAGGAAGCGTAAATCATTTTAGCATTGGTTTCAACGTTAATTTCAGTAGTTTTTTTTACATCTGAGGAGGGTAAATCTGGTTTGACCCAGGAACCGCCCAGGCGCGAGCGGCCCATTAAGGTTCGGAAGCGTTGAGCCCACGCTAAGGGCAAACATGCACGCCCAATCCAATAAGAGGATCACCGGCCCAAAGGAGCATCGGATTCCACGACGCCGATGAGGCTGGCCCAAGCGCAGTTCTCGTCGGAGGACACTCCGACGATCGACCGTTGCCCCCACAACGCCGGCCTTGACCCCGTAACGGGCGAGCACGCTCCATGAGTGCCGTAAGACTCGCCCAGGGACCGGCCGGCGCCGGGGCTATCGCCCTCCAATGGGAAACTCCTGCCGACATAGCGGGGAATGTTACTCCAACTAAACGGACCCTTCCCTATCAAGGGATGAGGCCCTCGCTCCAGGACAACCCATATAAAAGGGACATCGACAGAAAAGAAGAGGACGGTAGATTCTTCTACTAAAAAAACCCCACACGACTACGCAAGAGGATACTCCTGCCCCCGAGCCTTCTACTGAGAAGAGAGCAGCCCTACCAGCGACAATGACAAGAGGGCCATCTACGTCCAGAGAGCTTCTACCTCCTGAGCGGCCTTACCACCCAGCGAGCACTCTCCGAGAGCCCACTGGGACCGGCGAGCATGCATACAGAGGATCTACACGCCTCCTGGATCGACTCCTACGGCCCCTACCTTTCTCTTACTCTGCTCTGCTCTATTGCTCATTAAATCCCTTGCTGACTTAAGCATCGAAGGGTTGTCCCCTGGGGTAACACCCGGGACTCCTTCTGACGCTCTTCTGGTTTCTTGGCGTGTGCAGGCATCCACGGGCGCGAGATGATTTTCCCCAACAAAAAAATAGAGAAGGTGGTACGTGGCCTAGGAACCATTTTCCTGCCGCTACACTTCTTGGCGCCGTCTGTGGGAACTACGAGTGAAAAGCTATGGCGCCCCGTGGAAGCCTTCGTAATGCCAGCAACCGGGGGTGAGGATCCCACCAGGGACCCAACTCCCGCTGGGAGTCGCAAGAAGCTTCTTCCGCGCACCGCCGACAAGAGGTCACCCGAGGTGAGCTAGATGAGCTCCGCTAGGAAATACGAGTCCTGGCGGAATTATGCCGGGATCTCCGAGACCAGAGGCCTCAGCACCCCCCACCCGAGCGACGGGAGGGCGGAGAAGGCCAAGCCGGAGAAAATTTTTGACAGGTACGAGAGGCGTCCCGTGCCTCCGTCACAAGAAACCGATGATCGCGCAGCGTACCCGCGTCTAGGGGACGCAGCCCCCTCCACTCTAATCCGGAGATGGACGGCCGGCTCCAGCGGTTCGACGAGATAGAGGACAAGGTCCGGTACCTGGACGACGTCCTCCTGGCCGCTAAGAATCGCGGCCTCATCGACGACGACCAAGACTTCCACGCCCCCTTTTCTAGGGAGCCCGCCGAAGCTTCAGTTGCCGTCGTTCGCCTATTACGACGGCACCACCGACCCGGCCGACCACCTACACGGCTTCGAGTCCCACCTGGTTTTCCACCGGGCCTCGGACACCGTAAAGTGCCTAGCGTTTGTCACCACTCTTCGAGAGAACGTCCGGGCGTGGTTCGAGTCCCTACCGGCCGGAACAATCTCCTCCTTCCAACAGCTCGAGAGGCTGTTCAAGGAGAACTTTGTAGGCTGCCGAAAGGTAGCCAAATCAGCAGTAACCCTGCTCGCCCTCAGGCAGGGGAAGGAAGAGGTGCTATGGGACTTTGTCTCTCATTTCTACGTGGAGGCGCTCCGGATCCCCCACCTCGACGTCGGCATCGCCACCACGGCACTCACTCAGGGGACGCGAGATCACATCCTCCGACGCGCGCTCGGAGTCGAAGTCCCGACGATCCTTCCAGACCTCCTCGCGCTGGCCCAGAAGCACGCGCACTGCGAGGAGAACTCTACGGCCCTGCGCCGCACGGCCGGGACCGACCAGCCCAACCGCAAAAGAACCGCCGACCCACCGCGCGAGGGTCGGAGCAAGCGAGAGCGACACGATGGAGACCACCGCGACCGCTCTGAGAAGGAAAGGGGCAGATATCGCCACTAAACTTATTTGATGATGAATTTCCATCGGGCGGGGCCGTCAGGGGCGTGTAGTGGCGATATCCGCCCCTTTCCTTCTCAGAGCGGTCGCGGTGGTCTCCATCGCGTCGCTCTCGCTTGCTCCGACCCTCGCGCGGTGGGTCGGCGGTTCTTTTGCGGTCGGGTTGGTCGGTCCCGGCAGCATGACGCTGGGCCGCAGAGTTCTCCTCGCAGTGCGCGTGCTTCTGGGCCAGCGCAAGGAGCTCTGGAAGGGTCGTCGGGACTTCGACTCCGAGCGCGCGTCGGAGGATGTGATCTCGCGTCCCCTGAGTGAGTGCCGTGGTGGCGATGCCGACGCCGAGGTGGGGGATCCGGAGCGCCTCCGCGTAGAAACGAGAGACAAAGTCCCATAGCACCTCTTCCTTCCCCTGCCTGAGGGCGAGCAGGGTTACTGCTGATTTGGCTACCTTTCGGCAGCCTACAAAGTTCTCCTTGAACAGCCTCTTGAGCTGTTGGAAGGAGGAGATTGTCCCGGCTGGTAGGGACTCAAACCACGCTCGGGCGTTCTCCCGAAGAGTGGTGACGAATGCTAGGCACTTTACGGTGTCCGAGGCCCGGTGGAAAACCAGGTGGGACTTGAAGCCGTGCAGGTGGTCGGCCGGGTCGGTGGTGCCGTCGTAATAGGCGAACGATGGCAACTGAAGCTTCGGCGGGATGGGGGCTTCCATGATCTCCCTAGAAAAGGGGGCGTGGAAGTCTTGGTCGTCGTCGATGAGGCCGCGATTCTTAGCGGCCAAGAGGACGTCGTCCAGGTACCGGACCTTGTCCTCTATCTCGTCGAATCGCTGGAGCCGGCGGTCCATCTCCGGATTAGAGTGGATGGTGCTGCGTCCCCTAGACGTGGGTACGCTGCGCGATCGCCGGTTTCTTGTGACGGAGGCGCGGGACGCCTCTCGTACCTGTCGAAAATTTTCTCCGGCTTGGCCTTCTCCGCCCTCCCGTCGCTCGGGTGGGGGGTGCTGAGGCCTCTGGTCTCGGAGATCCCGGCAAAATTCCGCCAGGACTCGTATTTCCTGGCGGAGCTCATCTAGCTCACCTCGGGTGACCTGTTGTCGGCGGTGCGCGGAAGAAGCTTCTTGCGACTCCCGGCGGGAGTTGGGTCCCTGGTGAGATCCTTGCCCCCGGTTGCTGGCATAGCGAAGGCTTCCACGGGGCGCCATAGCTTTTCGCTCGTAGTTCCCACAGATGACGCCAAGAAGTGTAGCGGCAGGAAAATGGTTCCTAGGCCACGTACCACCTTCTCTATTTATTTATTGGGGAAAATCGTCTCGCGCCCATGGATGCCTGCACACGCCAAGAAACCAGAAGGGCGTCAGAAGGAGTCCCGGGTGTTACCCTAGGGGACAACCCTCCGATGCTTAAGTCGGCAAGGGATTTAATGAGCAATAGAGAAGAGCAGAGTAAGAGAAAGGTAGGGGCCGTAGGAGTCGATCCAGGAGGCGTGTAGATCCTCTGTATGCGTGCTCACCGGTCCCAGTGAGCTCTCGGAGAGTGCTCGCTGGGTGGTAAGGCCGCTCAGGAGATAGAAGCTCTCTGGACGTAGATGGCCCTCTTGTCGTTGTCGCTGGCAGGGCTGCTCTCTTCTCAGTAGAAGGCTTGGGGGCAGGAGTATCATCTTGCGTAGTCGTGTGGGGGTTTTTTTAGTAGAAGAATCTACCGTCCTCTTCTCTTCTGTCGGTGTTCCTTTTATATGGGTTGTCCTGGAGCGAGGGCCTCATCCCTTGATAGAGAAGGGTCCATTTAGTTGGAGTAACGTTCCCCGCTATGTCGGTGAGAGTTTCCCGTTGGAGGGCGATAGCCCCGGCGCAGGCCGGTCCCTGGGCGAGTCTTACGGCACTCATGACGCGTGCTCGCCCGTTACGGGGTCAAGGCCGGCGTCGTGGGGGCAACGGTCGGTCGTCGGAGTGTCCTCCGGTGAGAACTGCGCTTGGGCCGGCCTCATCGGTGTCGTGGAATCCGATGCTCCTTTGGGCCGGTGATCCTCTTACTGGATTGGGCGTGCATGTTTGCCCCTAGCGTGGGTTCATCGCTTCCGAACCTTAATGGGCCGCTTGCGTCTGGGCCGTTCCTGGCTCAAAGCAGATTTACCCTCCTCAATAATCATAATAACACAAATGAACATAGTAACATATTAACGTAGTGACATAATAATGCAGTAAGATAGTAACATATTGTTGCAGTAATATTATAACGTAGTAACATAATAACGTAATAACATAGTAATGCCATAACATCGTAATGTATTAAGGTATTTAGATACCTTGTTGCCTTGCATTGTTACCGTGTTACAAATAAGTTAGTTACTGCATTATTATCTTACTATACTATTATGTTATTATGTTACGATCTTATTATCTTACTACTTACTAGTATGTTAAGAGGTTAATGGCAATTAAGGAGATAGGTTGAAAAATAAATTTACCAAAATAAAATAACAAGTTTCCGGTCGGTAACAAACTAAAAGAGACTATAAAATAAGGTGGAAACTTTGATAGAAGTGGATAGTTGATTTTTCCTAAAAGAAATTATTTAGATAATGATATATACCCGTCGCATAGCAAAGTGGCCTCCCGACTGCATGGTCAAGAGTTCCACTTCCAACCAAAAGAACGAATCTACGAGGACACGTAGAAACTCGGAATCTCAACCGTCCAATCGGAGATCAACGGACAAGTTTATTTCCAACCCAATAGGCAGGATAAAAACCTTTCGGCCCCCTCGGGACATCTGCCCCTTTTGAGATCCTCACCAACGGTTACTGTAACGGTCTCCTTTTCCCAGGGCAATGATCCCGTCACCACGCAGTCGGCCAATTTCCGTGCCGCATCGAGTCCCCCTTTCCGTGAGGTGTAGATATCCTTACGGTCATTGTGGGTGCCCCTAGTCAGCACCTGAGGAGTCCAGCTTGGCTGGGAAGAAAGGCAAATAAAAAGGGGCTTAAAAAACTGACCCTGGTTGTTGCCATTATTTTCTTTGTGCACCTTTCTTCGGAGTCCTCTTGCCGTCCGGGGAGGGGAGGGGAAGGGAGGAGAGACGAAACCCCCAGCTGCTCTCCCGCCCTCGTCTCCGCGGTGGGAATCTAGGGTTTCCGCCAGAATTCTTCCTCGATTTCCCCCTCGCCATGGCCGCCAGATCCGCCGGGAGGCCCGTCTCCTTCGATGTCCTCGCTGGTTACAGCTCCGGCGACGGCGGGGCCTTGCGCTCCCCCTCGGTCGCGGGGCCGGCCCGCGAGGACGGCAATGGCGACGGGATGCTTGCCAAGAAGCGGCGGAAGCACAAGGGGAGAAAGAAGAAGAAGAAGAGGATAGATGAAGGGGATGCCGCGGCGGGGGAGTGCCTGGCGTCGGGATTTGTTGAGGGAGGGCTCTCGCCCCGCGAGAACGGGCATCTTGTGGAGGAGGTGGGGTACTTCGTGGTGGAGAACCGGTCGGTTGTGGAGACGGTGTGTGAGAGCACGGTGGTGGAGCGGGAGGCGTCGGGGGGCTCGCAGATGAGTTGCGTCTCCTTTGCGGAGTTGAGACAGAGGAACGTGAATGGGGTCGGGTTGGGCGATGGGTCTGTGGAGGAAGAGGCTACCACGAGGGAGAGCTCGACGGGGCAGTGGAGGCCGGCTTCTAATGGGGGTGTTACAATGTTGAAGAAAGAGGAGTCCTTGGACTGGAACAGAGTTATGGCTGAACATCCAGATATTTTAGAAGGTACGACCTGGAAGTTTCCCTTTGTCTTTTAATCTTATTTTTTGATGATTTGAAGAAGTTGCTTGGCCTCTGGAATTTGGCCATGTCAAGTGTCTAGTCCGCATAAGATTGGATCGTCTCGTATTTTAATCTACATAACTCAGTATGCAACTGGGCATTATTAAATTTCTTTGTAGTTGTGAATTAGTGAAAAAACCTCTGTGATAGTGGACAAAAAAAAAACCTACCCCTCTTCTCACCAGCGGCCACCACATTCACCTATGCCTTCCTAGGCTGCCCACCTGTGGCTAATTGGTTCACAGCCACTGCGGCCATTTTGCTTTAGCCCCTGTAAACTTAAATATGCAATTATGCAGGCTATTAAAGGATACATACCTAAATGCTTACATGGACATAAAGTGAAAAATCCTCCATAATTGGAGAGCATCCCACATCGGCTTACTGTGGTAGTCCATTTTTAAATCCCTCGTTAGTTGTTGTGCACATTCAAGAGCAACTGATGTTCCACTTAATATAAAGATGCTTTCTTCAGTGATATGAACTGTTGTTCATTGTTGATCAAGAGAAACATTGGTCTACAGCAGAGACCAAGGGACACCTGTCCTATAGTGACATCAATGAGAATTGAGCCAACCAGTAACAGCTCCTTTCTCTTTGTCTAAACGATCATAATGACACTCAGATTGAGACCACATGGCACTAGAAATCTGGTTGTACTTGAGCTGCTGGCTGCAAATAAATGTCCACTAACCAGCAGTGATGGATGTGAGCCAAGCTGCACTTTTGATAGCTCGAGCTTGGCTCGGTTAGAGATTACTAGGCTCAAGCTTGTGCTTGGCTTGGCTTAGCTTGGGCTCAGTAAAGCATTGGTGACAAATCGAGCTTGAGCCAAGCTTGTGCATGAAAACCCATGAGCCCAATCAGGTTACAGGCCTGTCATTTTTAGCTTAAATCAGGACCTGACAATTCTGTTTGAACCCCTGTACATTGTACCCGTTACCAACTATAAAAGAGTTTTAGAGGTCAATTCTAAACCACAATCTCAATATCGTGCAGGCTACAGCCCATTCTACAAATAATACCCTTCCCCTAAGTACAGAATCTGCAAAATATATGTGCAGATTTGATTTTTAAAAAAAAAACTCAGCCACTAAATTTTGTCATATGTCAACAAATAAACATTCAACAAAGACAAAGTGAATGATGACTGACAGTCTGTAATGGAAACATTAAGATCAACTTGAGAATGACAAGTGTCTAATGGTTTTCTCTTGCTTCAACAAATATCCATAACAAAGAAAACAACATGACCGTGCTGTCCTCCCCCCTCCCGCTGCAATCTTCCAAGCAAACAAGCATTGCTTCAATTGCCAACAACATACCAACATAAACATCAAATACTAAAGTGACCTTGATGGGTAAGGTTCAAATAATTATGGAATGAGCATCTTCTTCTCTGACTGCAAACATAACAATTATTGGACATCAAACTGAAAGCATTAATAAAGAAATATTGCATCAATAATCAACATATGCTTGCATACATTTTTGACTCTTTTTTGACACAAGTAAGGACACATCCAATTTCTTCCATGCATCAGAGCTTGAATAAACTTCATGGCCAAAGAAGCATGATAAGGATCTATAATCCTATGACCAGAATTAAATGTAGATTTGGAGGCCATTGTGGATATGGAAATTGCGTAAATTTCCTCACAGATATAAACACCCTCCTCAGAACAAATATCCAACTATGGTAGATAAGCCCTGAAAAGGTTCCTGCTTTTTATAGGATATGATTTCCCATCATCTAGGGTAACATTAGTCTTTAATTCAGAGATGGATGCGTTGCCTATTCGTCAATGTAGAAACAAAAGAAACACAGAGAAGAAAGGAGTCTGTAAATGGTCTGCAGGGACTTGTCCTGGTCCCTGGAGATAAAATCATTTCTGTTGGATTGCATTCCCTGAGCGTCTGGCATGGCTGATTGAGTTTCTGAAGTGTCCCATGAATCATCGGTATAGGCACATTTTCCTGCGTATATTTTTTCAGAAATGGGGGAGAGCATGGAAGGAGGGTGGAACTTCCTTAGGAAGGAAAGGAGATCTTATGACACAGAAGATCAGGAGAACAGAGGGCAAATTCAAAGGAGTTGAGGAGTAGGAGAGTTTAGAAGATCAAGGCCCGTGCCAGTGCAACAGGGCTTGTGCATGTGCATCAGATATCTGGAGAAGGGGCACTGAGCTAGGGAGTGTTGAAAGGCAGTGAAATGCTTGCACTGCTCATAAAAGATGGGACTGTAGCTTGTATTAAAATGGGCAGTCTTTGGGGGAGCATAGCTCTTAGCGGACTTTCTTTTAGAAGGAAGATAACATGCAGAAGGTGGATCCTTGGTGGGGGGTAAGGAAAAACACAGCATCCTAGATACCCCTCCTGCTTACCCCTGGTAGCGGAAGGCAGAAGAAAATTGGCAGCTTGTGGGGTGGTGTTTGTTTAGGGAAATGTGGCGGATAAGAAAGGAGTAGTGGAGGACTATTTGAAGCATACCTAGAGACTCTGTTGCTGGTGGATGAGATAGGTGAAGGGGGGAACTCTGTTGGCATGGTTTCCTAACCCTGACTGGAAGAAGGTGTCCCTCCAAATGAGTGATCCATAGGAATCAATATATCTCAAGTTAGAAGCCATGGTCGATAGATACTGCAATTTCGGAGGTTCCAGAGCACATACTGTGGTGTCAAATGCTAGGGATTCCATTGCATGTTTGGAACCTTGAGACCTTCCACACCATTGTATCTTCATTTAGATACCCGAGAAGGGTGGGCAAGGAGACACTTGATGGAGAGAACTTGGTGTATGCACAATATTGGTCAAGGTGGAAACTCTGTTGCCGATTCCAAAAGGGGTACTAATCAAAGTAGGGTGGGAGAAGTACTGAATCTCCATAGTAGTGGACCTTGACGTAGACATGGCTGCTGTGCAGAGCAAGAAGATGGATTGGATGTGGGCAGAGGTAGCTTCCTGCTTCAGAAAGCCCCGCAGGTGTAAAGCATCTCCGTCCGAAACAGAGGTTCAGGAACCAGAGAGAAAAGGTGGATGATGGTGTGTTGAAGTACTTGGTCAGAAGTGGCTGGCAGAAAGGAACCAAGTCATCAGGTGTAAAATCTCAATGCTCAGAGAGGAAGATGATAGGAGGCATGGCTATTCAATTTCCCAAGGATGTAATCTTGCCGGTGCTGGAAACCTTCAACCCTAGTTCCTATGAGCCTCAAAAAAGGGTTTTGAAAGGAAATTGTCTGAAGTAGATTGCCACAGGGGGGATGCAACATCTGATTTACAGTTTCAAGGGGATTTTTCATGACAACAGTGGCTTGATGATTGAGGTGAGTGGCGGCCCTATGATTGGGTAGTATACAGATGAGCAAGATGCACAAAACTGGATGAGCGGACCTCATAAAGGATCAGTGATGCTCGTCATGGGAATAGATGAATCGAGTAAGTTGTCTGGGTGAGGAATTACAGGTACTCCACTATTGGATTAATCATAAAAAGGATCTGGGATGCTCGTCATGGGAACAGATGAATCAAGTAAGTTGTCTGGGTGGGGAATTACAGGTATTCAATAGTGGATAAGTCACCAGGCAACCCATCACAGGGCCCACAGCCCAGCAGCTGGTCTGTACCTGAAGTGACCTGAGCTGGCAAGAAAACCCTAAACCTGCACTCTAGAGGCTCTATAGATGGGATATCACAGTACAAACAAATCCCTCACCACTATGGATACCTGACATAAATCACCATCGGGTATCAATGGCTTATCACAGTACAAATAAAGCCCTCACCACGATGGGCCCAGAACCCAGCAGCTGGTCTCTATGGAAATGCCCTGAGCTGGCAAGAAAACCGTAAACCTGCACTCTAGAGGCTCTACAGATGGGATATCACAGTACAAACAAAGCCCTCACCACTATGGATACACGACATAAATCACCATTGGGTCTCAATGGCTTGGGGAAAATGACAGCCTTACATTGACGGTTGGGAAGGATGACAGCTCAGCTCTGGTGACCACGGTGCATGGGAAAAGCACAGCACTTACTCAGACAGGCCAATTATAGGGGGGCACCAGAAGACAAAGAGGAAGAAGCTAAAGAAGAGGAAGATGACAGAGTACAGCTGGGCTATAGGTGATTACCTATTGTCTGTTGCAACAACATCCAAAACAAGCTGATGCCAAAAACAAAGAGGAAGGATACATGGACTCAGAAGAGGGGAAGGAGACAAGGTTGTGGCAGAAAGAGTGTCTTGAACTGGTCAGGAGAAATTCATAAAATGTACACAAGCACATAGAGCAAACTGAAGGATTTTGCAGTGAAAATGGACCAGATTCCAGTGCAATAGGAAAACAACAAGACAAACAGAGTTTATGTGCATGTTCAAGAAGAGAAAAAAGAGTTCATTGCCTGAGTGGTGGGTTCATCATGGACTTCTTTTCGTTTCCTATAAAGTATTTGGGCTTACCTTTATCAGATGGAGTGCTGAGAAGAGCTGTCACAGATGGTTTAATTTGGAACTTTGAACACAGACTAGAAGGCTGAAAGGGTAAGCTTCTATCTGCAGAAGATAGATGGATTTTCTCGAAAGCAGTACTTTCTGGGTTGGCTGTGTCCCATCTATCCATCTTTAAAATTCTTGTAACTGTTTTGAAAAGGCTGGAGTCTATTAGAACAGCATTCTTCTGGAAAGGCAGAGGACCTAAGAATAAAGGGATTCATCTGGTTAACCAGAAAAGTGTTTGCAAAAGCAAGGAGGAAGTGGGAGTGGGACTGGTTACTTTACACCTCATTAACAAGGCCTTGTTATGGAGGCTGGAAGGACAACAGCAAATCTTGTGGGTCAGGCTGGTTTGGTATAAATATCTCCAACGTGGATCTTTCTGGTCTGAAAATTTGAAGCCACTTTCAAGTTTATTCTCTTTATGGAGAGGTATGAGTAGCAATATTGACTTATTTAGATGCTCAACAGAGATTTTAGTGGGCAATGGTCGGCGAACTCTTTTCTGGGAAGATACTTGGGTACAACGTATCCCCCTGAAGGAGAGTTTTCCCAACTTGTATGCAATAAATACTTCCACCCATCTACACATCAGTGATTTGTGGAGAATCTCAGGATGGGTGGACACTGGGGTCTTGAATTTTACTGGAATCTGTGTGAAAATGAAGTTGCAGAATTTCTAAATCTCACATCTCTGCTAGAAAAAGTCACCCTTAGGCCAGAAGCTACAGACAGTAGGAAATGGAGATGGGAGGTGAATGGTTCGTTTTCTGTCAGATCAGTCAGTAGATTCTTGTCACAAGGTGGAGTACTGAAGTTAGAGTTCTTTTTTGAAAGTGGGTGGTACCAGTAAATATATATATTAAAAATGGAAATAGGGATTTACAAGTATATTATGTCTGCTTACAAAACATCTTTGTACAAAAGCCACATCAAGGCTATGTGTCTCACACTGGTTCCCCAACAAGCCCAAAAAATGAGAACTATGTGAACCTACATTACATAGGAAATTGGCCCACTCTCTAATTCTCTCCCCAACAAAGTCCCCAATCCTCCATGGGACTGAAGCCTCCTTTTATGAAGATCTTGCTACTTCTCTCTCCCCAAATGGCCCATAATGTGGCATGAAGGATAAACCACCAGAGACACATGTCTCCTTTGAGGGGGCATCCCCTCTGCCACTCCCCGAGCAGCTGTTGAACGCTCACTATGGTTTGAAAGGCGCACTGCACTTTGCTGAAGGCATGGAGCCAAACCTCTTGTGCAACTTGACAGCTAGTAAACAGATGGATCCTCCTCCCTAAATATAGGACTGATTGGTTGGATACCGCCCATAAAAGTGCCAAGCCTGTCTTGGGTTGCTAGCCTCCTGTGAGAAATCCTCCACATGAGCACATTGACCTCAAGGGGACTCTTTGGTTCTCGAACTTGCCTGGCCAAAGGATGGCGCAACCTACTATATACAAGGACCCTATAGGTCGATTAACTGAGAAGCTGCCATCTTTCTCCCACATCCAAATCCACACATCTGCCCTAGTTGCATCTATCATGTGTTCTTGCAACAAAATGAGCAGATGCCCAAGCGGTTCAAGCTCTTCATCTCTCAGTTGTCTTCTAAACATGGGGGTCCAAGTACCTTCACTTGGCTGAGCTTTGAACACCTGAGTCACCACTGCCAATGGCTCCAATGAGATTGCATGTAGTTGAGGAAAAGTATCTTTGAGCGGGCTATCTATGCACCATCTGTTTTCCCAAAACAAACATTTCTAACCACTCACCAGCTTCACTCTAGTGCCTGCCCTGATGATGTTCAAACTCTTCATGATGCCCCTCCAAAAATGAGAGGTGCGATGCTAAGGGTGATTGGAGAGATCCCACACTCTTGTCCTGGTGTAATACCTCTGGTGGATGACTGTACCCCATAGACCACCATCCTCATTGCCATGTCTCCAAATCCATTTACTCAATAGAGCCAAATTAAAATCCCTGATGTTTTTAATGAGTCCTCCTACCTCCCTGCATTTGCAAACTCTGCCCCAAACAATGTCGTGCTGGCCTTTGACACCCTCTCCGCCCCATGCCAGAAGAAACTTGCCTGGATAGACTTAAGATTCCTAGTCACTGACTGGGGGATTCGGAAAGTGGACAGAAAGTAGAGTGTCCAAAATGGACCTACAGAGCACCAGTTGACCCCCATAAGAGACCAACCCCCCTTTTCATCTTGCTAGTCTGGAATGAAACATTTGCACTAGACCTTGACTGTAACACCCTCAAATATAGTTAAGTTGTACTCTATATCATCGAGACACCTTTTCAAGTATCGGCTCAGTTCTTGGAAAGAACTCCGAAGTTAAGCGTGCTTAATGGGGAGCAGTACTGGGATGGGTGACCTCCCATGGAAGTCCCCCATTCTGGAGCCGATCACTGTTAGAAAGGGACAAAACCGTGAGACCTGTAGGCCAAAACGGACAATACCTCGACGGTATAGAGTACGGGGCGTGACAGAATGGTATCACAGCCATACCCCAGCCGGAAGTGTGGGAACTAAGTGCCATGCAGGGTAAAGTGCTACGCTATGGGAGCCACCTCTTGAACCCGCAATGGGACAAAGTGCTACATAGTGGGAGCCACCTCTTGAGCCTGTAGGGACCACCTCTAGAATCCTACCTGCTTGGGGGTTTGATTGCGTACTATATGTGCCCAGCGACGAGGACGTCGCCTATATAAGAGGGGTAGATTGTAACACCCTCAAATATAGCTAAGTTGTACTCTATATCATCGAGGCGCCTTTTCAAGTATCGGCTCAGTTCTTGGAAAGAACTCTGAAGTTAAGCGTGCTTAATGGGGAGCAGTACTGGGATGGGTGACCTCCCGGGAAGTCCCCAATTCTGGAGCCGATCACTGTTAGAAAGGGACAAAACCGTGAGATCGGTAGGCCAAAGCGGACAATACCTCGACGGTATAGAGTACGGGGCGTGACTTGACAGTTTATGTACCAAGGGTACCAAGAGTCAAAGGAAGCCCCAAGTAGGTGATAGGGAAGTCCCCTACTTGACAACCTAGGATAACAGCAACTCTCCTAAAGGCCCTTTGCTCCATTTGACACCCAGAACTTGATTCTTGGCAAAATTGACCAAGTCCACTAACCTCCTGGAGAAGCTTAACATCGGCTTGATGGTCAATAACTATTCCTCACCCTTTGCCACAAACAGAATGGTGTCACCAACATATTAGAGTTGGGTGATGTGTTTTCCTTGAGGGGTGACGTAGAACCCCCTAATCAAGCCATGGGATTTTACTTTCATCCACATCCTGCTCAAAATATGTGCCGCTAGGACAAATAGGAGTCAAGACATTGGGTCGTCTTGCCTTAGTCCTTCGCCACTATGAAAGTAGGGTGTCGGATTTCCATTGACAAGGATAGCAAAGGTGGATGATTGAAGGCATACTTTTATCCAGAAAACCCATTCGTCATCAAATCCCATCTTGTTTAGCACATCAAACAGGCACTACCAACTAACTTAATCATAGGCTTTTTCAAAATTCAATTTTAGAACCAACCCTCTCCTCCTCTATTCCTTCCAAGCAAATAAGCATTCATATGCCACTAAGAAGTTCTCTTGAATGATGCGGCCTTTGATGAAAGCTCCTTGGTATCTACTAACCATTTTACTCATGATACTCTCCAATCTCATAGCCAAGAGCTTAGTGATAATCTTATGGGTCCAATTTATTGGACTAATGTGCCTATAGTCCCTCAGGTTGTTAGTCCCTTCCTTCTTTGGAATGAGGACAAGTCAAGTCTTTGTCGATGCCTCTCAAGTGCGCTCTACTTTTTTGGAATTCCCATATTCGCTTGGAGAACATCACCCTTGATGATTTTCCAACAATACTGATAGAAAACGAGTGGAAAGCTGTCCGGTCCAGGAGTCTTATCTCCAGCAAGGGAGAAGACTGCTCTCTCCTCTCTTCTTCTTGAAAGGGATGAGAGACAGCCCAGTTGTCTTCGGCTGTGAGGCGGGGTAGGAGATCATCAGCAATGGACGGTCTGCTTGGTTTTTCCTCAGTGAACAACCTGGAGTAGAATTGAGTACATGCCTTTCCAAGCTACTCGTGTCAGTAATGAGTTGGTTCCCGTCCCTGATGCATCTGATACAATTGAGCATCCTTCTCCCTGATATCAACTTGTGAAAATAAGCAGTATTCATGTCACCCTCTTTAATCCACCTTTCCCTGGATCTCTGCTTCTAATAACTTTCATTTTTCATGAGGATATCTTCAAAGTCCGCTTTGAGCTTGTCCCTTAGAATTCCATCCGGCTTGTCTAGTAGGCCTACTTCCTCTGTTGCATCTAGTCCTTGAATCAGTTCTAGTATCCTATCCATTGCTGCCTTTCCGGTGAGGGTTTTGCTAGTGCCCCACAAAGACATCTCCTTATCTAGGGCCTTCAATTTGCTCACCAGTCTGGCCATCACGGACTCCTCCTGCCTTTGGGTATCCCAAACCAACAATGTCCATGAAGTCTTCTTCTTTAAGTCAATATGTTTCCAGTCTGAACTGCGGTTTTCTCTTTTGCCTACTGGTGGTCCTGAGAAGAATGGCCTGATGGTCTGAAGCCAATTGTCTTCATGTGTGGGAAGTGGCCTTCCCAATCAATAGAAACGAGGAATCTATTCAGCCTAGAGTGAGAGGGTTCCACTCATACTAGACCAGGTAAAGTGGGTATTGACAGTGCGGACATCAATCAATGTTGCTTTAGTGATGAACTTCTTAAAGTCTGGAATATCACCATTGGGGCAAGAGTCGCTCAACCTCTCATGAGGAGAGACCATGACATTGAAGCCAACCCCCCCACCTACACACATACACCATGTGCGACAAGAGCTATTGCGGAATAGGAGGAGCTCTTCCCATAGTGCTCTCTAAATGGCTTCTTTCGTCGATATGCCTGGAAGCCTCCACCTCCTCCACCTCGAACTTATTCCACAATACCATAATACCTCCGGCTCTCCCCTCCGCCGAGGATGCTACTCCTCTCGTTAGCCTATTACCCCCTATCTCCCTCATGATGGCCTCCCCATCTCCCTCACGCTTGGACTCTTGTATGCACATAATATCAATCTTGCATCTCCTCACAAGGTCTTTCACTATCTCCTTCTCTCCCTCCCACAGATCCCCCTTACATTCTATGTCACGATCCTCATTGGGAATCAGACTTGCTACCATCCACCACCTCCCCCTATCCACACTCCTTCCCCATTCTGCTCTTAACTCTTTTACCCCCCCTCTTCTCAGATTTACCTCCCCTCCCCCTAACCTCCTTTGCCACGGAGATGAGCCACCTCTTCTGGACCTTCCTGTACACTCCTCTGATGTCCTTCTCGATTCCTACAAAGGACACACCAACCTTCTCAACCAACTCTTTAACTTGAGTTTCTGTTAGTCTCTCTCCCAACTAGTTCTTTGACCTCCTCGTTGCTTAGCCCCTCAGCCTCCTTCTGGCCTTCTCTGTCTTGCTGGCCCATCCCCTCTATCACCCCTTCTTCACGACCTGACTTCGGAATGTCCTCCACTATCTTGTCCTGTTGATTTGCCTCGAGCAGGTCAAGAAGAGTATCCTCCTCTTGAAGGTCCACTGGAGTTGGGTGGAATCACCTACCAGCGTCAACGAGGTCTTTTGGGGTTGGAAAAAGCTACGACCAAGATCCCCCCTCTATAGCTTCCAGATGGAAGCCATTAAGCCGGGAGTCTTCCAGTCCGGCCTCATTCGGTGGCCTAGTGGTTGCCTATTGGATAGCCTCCAACCGAGAGGGAGACCATAGTTCTCCTTGATCGGGATATTGCTGTCAAACCTTGTGACTGGAGGGGTGGTTACCTATGTAGTCAGAGGTGAGAGATGACCGAGGCAACCAAGGGATCGTCTCATGCCTTAAACACGTAGGAAAAATTTCTATTTACTGTCACTATGTGTGTGAAATAGAGAGAGAGTGAGAGATAAAGATTAAGAGAGGATCAAAGAGAGGGACAGAGAGAGAGAATGAGCGAGATGGAGTGAGGGAGGGTCTTAGCACCTCTGTGTGTGTGTGTGTGTGTGAGAGAGAGAGAGAGGGGGGGGGGAGAGAGAGAGAGAGAGAGGCTTGGCCCCTTCGTGTGTGTGAGAGAGAGAGATAGAGAGCGTGAGAGAGAGGGGGGGGTTCAACCCCGCTATGAGAGTGCTTGGGAGAGAGAGTGTAACATCTCGATTATTGAAAGCTTAAAACATGTTAAAGTTTTCACAATAGAAGCCCGTGTGTGTGTGTGTGTGTGTGTGTGTGTGTTGCTCAAAGAGATAGACGAAGAACAATAGACGACATGGAGGATAGGCGAATGAAATAGACGAAAGAGATGAAAAGTGGACGATAGAATTGGAAGATGGACGATGGGTGGTGAAGTTAGGCGATGAATTAGACGATGCAAGATAGGCGATGTAGAAAAGTAGGCGTAAAAAGACAGACGATGACGTGGGCAATTAAGTAAGACTATGGCTTGGCCCCTTCGTGTGTGTGTGAGAGAGAGATAGAGAGCGTGAGAGAGAGAGAGAGAGGGGGTTCAACCCCGCTATGAGAGTGCTTGGGAGAGAGAGTGTAACATCTCGATTATTGAAAGCTTAAAACATGTTAAAGTTTTCACAATAGAAGCCCGTATGTGTGTGTGTGTGTGTGTGTGTGTGTGTGTGTGTGTTAGATGTTGCTAAGAGAGATAGACGAAGAAAAATAGACGACATGGAGGATAGGCGAATGAAATAGACGAAAGAGATGAAAAGTGGACGATAGAATTGGAAGATGGACGATGGGTGGTGAAGTTAGGCGATGAATTAGACGATGCAAGATAGGCGATGTAGAAAAGTAGGCGTAAAAAGACAGACGGTGACGTGGGCAATTAAGTAAGACTATGGGTGACAAAAGTAGACGATAGTCTGGACGGAGTACAAGTAGATGATGTAAAGTAGGCGGAAGACTTGGACGATGTAAAAGTAGGTGGAAGATTAGATGATGCAAAAGTAGGTGGAAGATTAGACGATGTAGAATTTAGACGTTGGACCAAAAGTAGAAGAAAAACTTAGACGGTGCGAAAATGGACGATGGACTTGGACGATGCAGAATTAGGCGATGCAAAGAGTTGGACGAAGACTTAGACAATGCAAAGTTGGACAATGCAGAATTGGCGATGCACAGAGTTGGATGAAGACTTAGACGACGTGGAGTTGGCCGAGAGACTTAGGCGATGCAAAATTTGACGAAGGGTAGAAGTTGGACGATGGCTCAGGCGATGCACAGGAATTAAGTGATAGCTTAGATGATGGACTTGGATGATAGAGGCTTTAACGATGGACTTTAGGCTTTGAAAAGTTTGGACAATGGACATAAACAATCTAAAATTTGACCATGCAAAATCTTGAGGAGATTTAGGCGATGTGACTCAGCTTCAGGAGGTGTCACAGGGCATAGATGAGTTGTTAGGAGGTGTTTGTTAGAATCAAGAAAAATACCATTTTGTAGGGGTTATTCAGTTGGGTTACGATAGGCAAAGGGAAGGATGATGGTCTGGTAAGCGCATGAAGATGTTCTGACAGGTGCATGAAATTGTATTATAGGTGGAGGAAGATGGACGACAGGTGTACGACATGTGCAGAGGATGTATAGTAGGTGGTAGGCCTAGTTCTAGTACGAGGAGATCATGACATTAGCATGGGAGTGAGGATCCTATTTATATCTCTCTTTCTCCCTCTCCTTTCCCTTATACCTCTCTTTTTCTTCTCATTCTCTCAGCTCTCTCAAATCCCCTTTGGAACTTCTATAACCAGATCACTCTTGGCTCCCCTTCTCTTCTCTAGAGTGCTCCTAAGGGTTCCTCATCTTAGAGGAAGTTATTCGACGCTTGGTAAGTATCAAGTAGACCCCTAAATCACGTTCTAAATCCTTGTCTCCAGCATATTCTACAATCATCTAAGATCTGTCCTATGTTCCTCCACCTTATCTGGTTCATCTCTAGGAGTGAAACTTGGAAGGGCAAGACTAGAAGCTTGCAGAAGTTATTTGAAAGTTGGAGATAGTGTCTTGCTGCTGAGGTATGATTTCTAAACACGAGCCATATATGTCACCTTTAAGCCTATCAGGGATTGATCTACGTTCTATTATTCCTAGTCTATTGAATGACCCTATGTAGAAACCATGATTCTAAGATCATGTTTATGGTTCTCCTTCCAACCCTTCTGATTATGTTTTACAGTGGTTTCATGTAAGGCAAGTTAAGTATGTATGAGAACAAGACAAGTTATGCAAGTAAATGATTAAAGCAAGTTATGCATGAAAGTGACCAAGGCGAGGTATGTATGTATTTTCTAAAGCAAATGAACAATGCACGTAGGTCATGATGATTACTTGATTTATTTAGCTTCAATTTCATGAGACTAAACCTATCCGAACAGGAGGTCCATAGCTATGTCATGTTAGATTATGGATCTGAATCAAATACACAACTCGAGCCATGTTCTTTCCTTGGAATCCCAAACTCTGGGACTATGCTTGAGCGGGTAGGATAGACGGTGTAGCACCCACATCGGCTCGGGACCTTGGGACAGTGGGGCACGAAAATGTTATACTTCTCTGCCCAAGAGTATGGTATACGCCTTGGCGGTGGGCTAAGAAAATTCCCTCCTAATTTCAAAGCGAGGCAAAGGCCTCCGGTTTGTGTACACGGCCTGGACCCACTCGTTGTGTCATTAAGAGTGAGGGTATGCAAGTCTAAGAGTATGCTTCTTGCGAGATGATAATCCTTCTGCTTACTCTTGATTTCATGCTATATGATCTGATTACTACACGCAGATGATATGGGTACGAGCTTTATGTTACTATCATGTTAAGATAAAAATGCAAGTTATTGTACAAGGTATGTGCAAGTATGCTGACCCACTAAGCTTACATGTTGATTGTTCCAGCTATGAGTTATGTTGCCTATTACTCCATCTATGCATGTTAAACCAGAAGAGAGTGTTAAGTGTAAATGTCAGAAAGATCTTGTATTCCTTATGATACAAATCTTCATATGTTGCAACTTCATGTACCAGTCTTGTTGCAAGTTCATGTTACCAGTTATGTTTGCTGGTTCATGTCATGCCATGTTATTCTTAGATGCCATGTCTAGTCTTGTAAGTTTTCTTCCTTGCCCTCAACAACATTGGACGGTGGTATGGGATGCCCCTATTGTTGTTCCACGTACGCTTTAATTATCTAATTAGCTTATGAAATCATTCTACTTCTATGCTTGCTGAATGATGTAGTTGTACAACATGAAGAAGTCAACCGGTTGATTTAAGTCCATAAACTATGATAAGTATAGTGTACCGGCAGGGTATGGTGCTATGGTTATGTTAGAGGTCCTACTAAATCGTCGTGCTCAAATAGTTTTGAAAATTTTTTTAGGTGCCGACTAGTGAGAGCCTCTGGTGCAGTTGGAGCGGGTGTCGTTGGCCAGACTTTTGGAGACAACAATCAAAACCGGTCACAACTGGTAGTGTGGTGATCAGAAGATGGGAAGTTGCGTTTTGGTCGCTTTTCGTGCCAGCGGATGTTGTTACTTGGCCATATTTTAAGTTGCTTTGTGTCGGTTGCTGCGTGGGGCCTTTGTATTTGTGACACCTCTGTAAATATGTACAGATTATGAACGAGATATGGTTTTATTGGTTTCTCATCATAATGTGTAGATATGTATGATTGATTTTATGTCGTGGAATGCGTACGATATGGTTTCTCGGTGCTAATACTCTCGTCTATGTTCGCGTACGTGCCGCATTCTATGTTTCTGCTTTAGCGGGGTGTGACAGAGAGTGAGATGGAGAGTGAGAGAGGGGCCCGGCCCCTGTGTGTGTGTGTGCGCGAGAGAGAGAGAGAGAGAGAGCTATGTGTGTGTGTGTGCGCGAGAGAGAGAAAGAGAGATGGGAAGCGAGGTGCCCTCACGTTGCTATACTGTTCGCCACCATCCATTGCCCCACTTGTCGCCGTCCACCGCAAGATGGGCTCATTAATCGCTATTCATATGGAGGGGGGAAAGACTCGGGCTTGATAGGTCGGGGAGAGAGAAGAGAAACGGGGTGGCTTTTATAGGGGCTTGGCCGCTGTCAGTCATGGAATATTCTTTTAAAGAATTGGCGCTCTATAAATTTCTCACTGAGCCTTTTTGATGAAAATGGAAAATTTATAAAGATGCACATATGGGGCTATATAAATAGCATGTGCAGGGTTTATTCCATGGATGCGTTTTGTATCAGACGATTTGGATTCGAGTGCTGGACTTTTTCCCCACTAACCGTAATCAACATTGGCATAGCATATGAATACCTTTGATTGACTGTCAAAGAAATTCTAAAGTCCTTTGTATAGGTTCTGATACTGAGGGCAGACTCACTTGCATGGCTCATATTTACCTCTCATTCACCACCGAAAGATTGATAGAACTAGGGTTATATCAAAGGCCTTATTAGGTTTAGGCAAAAACCCTATAATTTGGGAGTATGAATGTAGCTTTGTAGAAGCCGTAGGCGTTTTTGAAGTGTTGGGAGATTTTCTAGACTCCAAGAGTATTTTGGTAATTTCTAGTTTTCAGGGATATTTTGGTAATTTTACCAAGTCAGGGGCTTTTCTGTAGTTTCTGGGTTGGAGAGAGATTGTTGTGTGATCTCTGACTTCCAAAGGCATTGAGGCAGTTTCCGGAAGATTTTGGGAACTGTTAGGCCATTTCTAGGTCATAGGGATATTTTGATAATTTTTCCAGATCTAGTGCAGACCTAGGTTTGAGATGACACTTAGATGCAAGAGTGGTTTGACAAAGCCTCTGAGTGGAGGAATGACACTGGGCTTCATGGAACAAACGTTCATTTCCGGGAGAGGGGTATATGCACAATTTGCTGGAAGTTGGGGTCCATTTAAGAATTTCTTGATGAACACCAAAGGGAGCAACTGGGTGCATTCATAACTCATGTGAGTACAAGGATTGTCGGCGAATTGTCGACTGTACATAAGTGGTCTCCGCACTGACACGGGACGTGAGGGCATAGCCACAGTTACAAAAAGTTGCAGGGTAGAACTGCGATTACAAGACTTTGGATCTTCTTGCAATTCTAGGAAGGGTATTTTTTGTAATTCTTAATTATTTGGAGAAATTACATAATTTATCCCCCACTAGAATGCGTAGCAAATTACAGACATAGCCTCTAGGGGCATAAGTACAAAACCCGGGAATATTTATATAACATACTCTCAATGGGTTTTTACAAACAGACCAATGAACAATCCTTTCTCTGTGTCTTCAGTGTCCTTCTTCGTCCGTCTCTTCGTGTCCTCTTCTCTTGGACCAGGGGGTATTTATAAAGGTTAGTAGGACCCACCCTGACAAAAAGGAGGGTTTTTGATCTTCACCTCGACAAAAAAGGCAACTTTTGGACCCTATACTGTCAAGGTGGGTCATCCACCCCTTTTTTATCTTTTCTCCTTTTTTTTGAGGAATAAACAGACCACGCAGGGTCAATAGAGACCGGTGGGGCCCACTGGACTCTGCGTAGGCCCCACCGGGGTCAAATGACCTCGCGGGGATCATTTGACTCCAGTGGGGGGTCCATCGGGGCCAAATGACCACGCCGGCGGTCGTTTGAGCCCGCTAGGTCCCAGCGGGGTCAACGGACCCCTGCGCGGGTCTTTTGGCCCCGGTGGGCCTCCTCCGGGTTTTGGAAAGAGGGGGCGGCCCCCTTTAAGCCCTGCTTCATCCTTTTTTTGTTTCTTTTGCTCGCAGCCCTGGTTGGCAGTATCGGCCGAAACGTATCGGTTTCGGCCGATACCGATCCGAAACCGGACCCCAACACTGTAGCAGGTCCGATATTTTAAAAAATAGTTTTTAATGGTTTCGGACGAAACCATTAAACGTTTCGGCCGAAACTGACCTGTTTCGGTCCGAAACCATTAAAGGTTTCGGCCGAAACTGACCTTTTTCGGTCCGAAACCATCCAGTTTCGGCCGAAACCAGAGAGAATCACTATTTTTTTTATTTTTTGAATGGTTTCAACCGATTTCGGCCGAAATCGAAACTGATACCGAAACCGGTACGTATCGATTTCGGTACCGGCCGAAACCGGTACCGAAACCAATACTGCCATCCTTGCTCGCAGCGGGACACGAGGAGAGGAGAACGAGGCTGCTACGGTGTGTGTTTTGTGTTTGTTTTGTGCCGTCAGGGACGACAGAGGAGCGTGCATCCATCGAGACCACGTGATACACGACGTTTGGTTTTTTCTACGATTGCACATAAGAAGTTTGCTACAACACAGTTTGTTGAGTGACATGATCAGGTTCCGGGACTCGACCGTGTGGAGATACTCCACAAAATGACGGTGTTGGTTTCAAGCTGTAGTTTGACCATCAATTAACATGAGAGAAAGTGTCTCGAACTATTCAAGCAAGTTAGGGGTGCAACAACCGTGGGTCCCTATCGGGCTCGCGGGCCTGTGTCGGGAGCACTGAGGCAGGCCGGCCGCAAAACGAAGTCGGATCATGTAGAGGCAGGTTGGCCCCGTGAGGCCTGAGCGAGGCGATTGGGGGGAAAATGAGGTGACTTGTGGCCGCCTCGCCTCGCCTCCTCTCCTCGCCTTGCCGATTGCCTCCACTGATTTTGATAACACAAGTGGTTACCAAGGCCGCTGGAGCCATCTTCATCGCCGTAGTGTAGAGGTTGCAGCCCAACAGCCGCTGTTGCACCTTGCATAGGTCCACCGAGTGATCGGAGGTGGCCGGAGCATTGGCTATAGGTTTTGTCGGCATTGGTGGGGTCGTCACGGCACAACAGAGGCGTCTTCAAATTCTACTACTGGACCACCATAGTTCCTATTAAGCTAGCCCACCCTGCAGTGCCATGGTTGTCAAGGCGTCCAAGGCGACCAAGGCAGTGGCCCACCGCCTTACTGCGCAAGCACATTTCAAAAGGACTATTGCCATACCTTTTTACATATACATTTTATCTTTAGTTAATAGAAAAAATTGATATTCGTAAAGCTTCAACATATACCTCTATTTTAAACTTATATTTTAAAAAGTAAAAACAGAATAAATGACAAACAATAGCAATATAATCACAAAGCTCATGAAGTTAGAATCTCATTCTAACTCAGGTTATGGCCTTTCTTAGGAAAGAAGGGCAAGCATCATCGCATGGTGTCCATGCACACCTTTCACAGAAAACACCTGACCTTGCAACGTAGATCGACCTACGCGATCAGGTTGTGGTGGGAGTGAATATCCTGCCAAAGAAAGGCTAGGTGGGCGCAAGGTGGCCTATGTCACTAAGGCAACTAGCTGAGTGTCTTAATGGGCTGCTCGCCTAGGTGCCTGATTTGCCTTGGGCACTGTGGAGCACCTTGTCATCTAGCCGTTGCCTTGAAAACAATGTGCATGTGTGGGAGATGGAATTCAACGCTTCCTCGCTCCTCAACTAGCTAAAGAGTAAGGGCTTCACGTCCTGCTTCCTACCTGTCCCTGCAAAAGAGATTAAACAAGAGTAAAAAATCCAATTAGACTTGAAAAACGAAGTATCTATCCCTCTATGTAATGAAGCATGCAAAAGGAGGGCAGCGTATATCGGGGGTGGGCTTTTGAACCCCTGTTTGGGTAAAAGCTTAGGTGGGTTGGGTGGGGGTGTGTGTGTGGGGGGGTGTGAATATAGTAAACGGGAGAAATATCTATCCTATCGTGCAATGTTGAAGAACCATGCAAAGGACAAAAGAATAAGAAAAAACTAGAAGGAGTAGAGGAGAGAGGATGCTTCCCTGGTTGATGGCAGATGAAGGAAGGATTCAGCACTGTAGCATAACATCATTCTATCTTGAATGTAACATCCTCTTTAGCCCTAGACCCTAGGGGTCTATTTATAGGGGGAGAGAAACCCTAATTCAGTCTTAGAGGATAATCTCTAGAAAATAGAGTCCTAAGATGATAAATCTATCAAATATTGGTTGGAGAAGGTTTCTAGGATCGCTAGGAACCTATCAGGATCGAAACGATCGCCCAAAACCTCCCAAACATGGACTATAAGGTGATCACAACCGGAAGAGACGTGTTCTGGATGGGTTGCATGTTCTTCTGAGAACGCGGCCTATCGTACGACCGCATTTAGACAAGAACGCGGTCACCCGATAGGCTACGTTCAGGTTGTCGTGACCTGAGCATGGGATTTAACCTCCAAGGTCTAATGGGCTTGAAAATGAACTTAATGGGCTCAAAATAAGCCAAAAAGGACGGCTCAAAAGCAATGACCAATTTGGGGCATTACTTATATGAACAAGAGAAATGACTCAACTTGTGTATCACAAACGGGTGTCTACAGATGCCTCTCCTTGATATCCGCTTTGCAAGGGAGCGAGCGGAAATGAAGCGGAGCGGACTGAAAAGCGGGTACCAAGGTAAGAAGACACACATCACAACCGACATGCGATATGAATTATCCAGAAAACTTTGAACTGATCATAAGGAGAAGCTAGCACGGATGAATCCTGTCTAGAACGACAGAGAAGAAAAAAATGAAAAGATAGAGATGATCAACCTCTTGCTCAAGAGGCACCCTGACCTTGATTGACTACATGTTTCACTCATTAGAGGAGGTGCCGCTAGCCAGACGAGTTGCGATAGCTGTTTTGTCATCGTGCGGTTCACAGCTAATGAGTGGATCAAAAGAAAAGTATCGATTGAACTAAATTGAAAAGGGAGAAAATTCCAGACAGGAATCATACTGACCAATTGGACCGAGCGACTAGCTCAGAGAAGACTTTCAAATTCAGAGTGGAATAATTATCTCTTAATCAAAACTTTAAGCACAATTAAGCATTGCCAGAGAGAGACCTTCTTATCAGATCTCAAAACACACGGAGAACCAGTCGGTCTTTGAGATGATATAATAAAGTAAATACCATATAGTAAAATATAGAGAGATAAGGGAAAGAGATACTTGCTTGCCTGTGAAGCGTAAAACTTGCCCTTTTTTGGATTTTCTAAATTTCGTATTTTTTTTGGATTTTCTCAAGCAATATAAAGCTAAAGATAATCAAGCAAATTTAAAAGCTAAGACAATAAACAAACATACACTTCAGTCGAAATCGATGATCAAAATGGAGTCATATGATGAGGAGAGAATGAGCAGAGACTGAGATGGACAGGCGGGACAAGAAGCTTCAGATTCGGGACATGGTTGGGACTAAAGAAGCGAGACAGATCAGAAGGTGTGAGCATATAACTTAAGCAAAAGCAATCAGAAAATGATGAGAAATTGAGCGAGCAATGCTTGGAACATGTGCCTTGCACACTTGACAAAGAAATTAGATTTGTTATCTGACTTAACCCCCTGCCATAACAATGCAGACTATGACCATCTTAGTGAGGTCAAGGGGCATAAGCCTTATTAAATTGGCGGGAACAAAACGGGTAACAAATGCATGAAAATAAAGACCTTTTTTTTGGATTTTGACAATTTTTTGATTTTATATAATTTTCAGAAATTTTTATTTTTTTAGATTTTTGGAATTCTCTATTTTTTTCACTTTTTTAAAATTTTCTGATTTTTTTTACTTTGCTAATTGTAACACTTAAGTTAGTTTAAACCACTGGCTAGGAGTCCTTATTCCTTCTCCTTTCGCTAAAGACTTCCCAGAGCACAGTGTGCATTAAGTGTGACGCCCTATAGCCGGCTGTCCCTAATTAACGGTGCTCCTACTAAGGCCATACCCAGGAAGTTACCTGATCTTGGAGGGAGAAACAGAAGAAGGCTTGGGGGAAAAGCCTAGTGTAGGTTTACAGGTGTCGGGTTTCAACTTCCTTCCAAAGCACAACCCCTTAAAGATTAGGTCTGTTGTGCTAGGACATTTAGTCTTTCTTTATTGGACCTATTTTTCATTTGGGGCATACATACGACCGAACTCATGACGTCCCGCGGAGAACTGTACTGTCACTCTTGTCATGCCTCTTCTTTTTCTTTACATTCTTCTCTTTTTACACTTGCATCTCTCTTTTGACTGATTTTGACTGTGATTTTCAAGGTCTTGTTTGACTGCCCCTATTTGAGATTTACTCTTGTCGGGGATTGCTCAGGTCAGTTGCCTTTGCCCAGACAAACCCTGCTGTTGAACCAGTTTATTTTTCCCTCAAGGCAATCGGGGGAAAATGGATTTTATATCTAGTGGCGAATACAAAAAGACACAATAGTATGTGCTGTCTCAATGTCGAGCAATACGTATGGGTCCCGAGAAAATTTCGTCGGGTATGCGGAATGACCAAAGCACCCACAAAACAAATTAGTTCCGCTAGGGATTAATGTTTTACAACTCACATAGTGAGTAAGGTTGACGAGGGAGGCACAAACTTAAAAAAAATGGAGCCCTTCCACGCAGTAAATGGCGCAGGAAGCCACAAACCAAGCACAAAAGCACCAATACATGAGGGAAATGTCGTTTTCCCTTCCTCCACGTGGACTAAATGAACAGTGGGGGCTTGTCGCCCTCTCTATTCCCTCCATATGGGGGTTTGGGCCGGGCCAAACCCTCACTTGGGGGGTTTGGATCTGGTCCAACCCCCAAGTTGGGGTTTTGGACCGGATCCAACCCCTACTTGGGGTTTTGGACCATATCACTCCCCTGGATCAATGTTTTGGACCGGATCACTCCCCCCAAGCAAACAATTTGGACCAGATCCACCTTCAACCGCCCGAGAACTATATAAATACCTGCTAGTGGGACCCAGGAGGGGGAACAAAAGACAAAAAGGAGAGCGCAGGGGAGAGAACTGCTCGTGCTTGTGCTAGTGCTTTTGAAGGCCCATCTTTGGGTTTCGTTTGTGCTTGTGCTTGTGTTGTGCTATACTCGTGCCCTGAGGGTAGGACATAGAGATCCCTCTCTTGGCCCGCGTAGTACATTACAAGTTCCTATGTGATTTATATAATTTATGTATCCCTTTGGGGAAATGATGTCATGCCCCTCGGACTTCTAATTTTGTACAAAGGCCCCTTGTGAGCCTTGTGATTGTGCAAACGTCCGGGATATGCCAGGAAATGTGTATGAGTCATGATCCCCTATGCAAAAAGGAGTCTCATACAACCTAAACTTGTCAAGAAAATTTTGTAATTACATATATTAGTACAATGCCATGTATTTTCTCCAATGATGGATAAATGCGTGGTCGTAACCGTGTGAGTCTGTGACTCTCCGAAATTGCACGAATGCCCCCCCGTTACGAGATACCATGTCGCATATTATGGTTCGATGATGAATGTTCGAGACCGGGTTGACCGTGGGAGATCAAATGACAAACAACTAACATGTTGTAACCTTAAGATTACACATGTACCCTCGACGGGTATATAGGTCACTAAGTGACTCAACCCACATAACATCGGATGGGCTTGCAAAACTTTCTAAAATCCCCAGATGTTTCCGAAAGTTGACATAACATCGTATGGCACGGTGCCTATGGTTATGCTCCTAGCATCACGACTAATGTAGTATAGATTGATGATCTTTTTTGACAGTTAATCAAGGGTATTCGGGCTCGTACCGATGTAAATAAACATCGACTGCAGTCGGTGGAGAATTGTCCAGTACCCGAACCCTAATCGTCTGATAAACCCAATCCACGGAATAAATAACGCACTTGCCATGGTTGGCTTCTACACACATATGTTCAATAAACGAATGTTTCCATTCTTTCATTTTTGAACACCAATTTTATTCCCCTAACTTTAGTATTTTGTTTATTTCTGTGAGTTAAACACCTGCCCCTATATTTTGGTCGAGTTGAGAAGAGAAAAGACCTCCGCGCATCTTTAGGCATGGCCAAGTAGTAACAGTGTTTCCCAAGGTAAACAATTAAGGTTGCCGTGAAGTGTGTGTAGTTTGTGCTTAGGATCGCCTTTAAGGACTAGGGAGGGAGTTTTGAACTCCCGGCGCGGAGTTATCATATTCTGAGTGTTGCAGAAGTAAACTTAACCTAGGACTGATTTGACTTAGACCAAAATCAAACCTATGACAAGACTCCTAGATTACCACTCACAATCGTGTTTTAGAAACAGCTCTCTTGTAAGTATGCACAGAGATAAATGAAGTAAGGAAAATAAAAGCACATGCTTACGCAAATAAAGTATCTTGCAACCCCTTTGTTGTAGAAATAGCTACCTGTAGAAATGATAAGTGACAAATTATGATGAAATGAAAGCAAACAGTTGCGCGAACGAAGCACTTCGCGATCTATTTTGGCAGCGCGTCGTCCTGATCATCATGAGACTTGCATTCTTCACTTAATAGGATATGATAGAAAAAGATGGTAAATATCTGATGTGGCTCAACATGATGGAGTGGTAGATAAGGCTAGACTTAGAAGAAAAGAAGAAAAAGGGAAAGGGAAAAGGGGTAAGGTCTAGAGAGCTTGAGTATAGCTAAAAGGGAGGGTATACGACCCTCATTATACAAAAGGTTTACAAGAGAAGAAGAAAGAAAGGGGGAGTGGGGCTAAAGCCCCGAAAACAGTAAGAGAAGGGACAGAGTCCCTAATCAGGTGGCTTAGGAGGAATCAAGTCTGGCCTGAGATCAGGTGGTGACACGGGGATGAACTGATAGATGGAGAATGGTGGATTCGGAGATTCCGGAGGAATTGAAGGACATGACCCGTGATTGGGTGACTTAAGGGAAGTTGAGTGATTGAAATCTAGAGGTTCCAGAGGAAGAGGAATAGCAGGGTTGGATGACGATTGAGATGAATCTAGAGACTCCGGAGGAAGAGGATGAGATGATGATTTAGATGAATCCGGAGGCTCTAGAGGAAGAGGGAGATAAGGGCTCGAAGACCCTGGATCATGGGACCCTAGAGGAGGGGATGAACTTGACGGCCCAAAATCAGAAGACGAAAAGCTCCTCCATAATCGGTGGATGGCCCATATATAGAAAGTGATTACCAACAAGAGTGAACGTGGAGCAGAACCGGAAGAGGATGAACCAATGAAGGAACTTTCGGCACGAGACCCTTGGATCCATAGTCTTGGTTTGTGACTTTTTCTCTTCTTGGCAGATGTACTCTTGTGGCGCGGCTGCTCAATCTTTACTATGGGATCTTGGCTTTGCGTGCCTCCTCAGATAGCGGGCCCATGTAGTGGATGACCTCGCTCTTCTTTGGTACCACAGAGCTTCTTCGTCAACCGGCCCAGTCTGTGCAACAGTTGCTCTTAGGCTCTCATTTGATGAATTCTCAATGCCAACAGAACCCTTTCGACATTCAGGAATAAACAGCAACTCTCTCGGCAAATAGGTAGGGCAAATACTCTGGACGTCCGCTTGCGGTGTGGGAATCTTGACATAGAATGGCTTCTTCAGACACATCGGCATGGGAAACAGCTCCCTTGATGAGCAGGCAGTGCTAGTCCATGAGAGTTTATCTTTTGGTGTGAGAAGCTTAAGACTCGACAATTTCACTTGGCAGTCAGGCATGAAGACCAGCTCCCTTGACAGATGAAGATGGTGTATTCTTGGGAGACTAATATGCGGTGCTAACATGGTCGACTGACTGACAGGTTGAGGCAGATTGCACATGACTCTTGGAATAATCTTGAGTGATCTTGGTGGCACACCAACTTGCCCCTGTTCGGGCCAAATAAGACACGAAGAGCCTTTGGGACAATTTTCAACCCCTTTGGTGCAGTGGCTTGCTTCTTGAACAATTGAGGCAACATGCAATGAGCCTTTTGAATAGTCTTGAATGTACTGGGCGGCGCAACCGTTTGTCCTTTGATAGGTTGAGGTAAGACGCCACAAGCCTTGAATGTGTAATGTAACATGCCCTCGAGCGGAAGTTCTAGTTCAGATGAAGCGGTCATGATATTGAGAGCTTCCACCAAGGGTTGCCATGACCTACCCTCGAGCATGGAATTTATCACAGCCTTAACAACGGTATGTGTGAGCACTATGTTTGTTGAGAATTCTTTCTTCTGACCAGCCATTTGGAGCACAACCGAATGTGTAATGTAACATGCCCTCGAGTGGAAGTTCTAGTTGAGATGAAGCGGTCATGATATTGAGAGCTTCCACCAAGGGTTGCCATGACCTACCCTCGAGCATGGAATTTATCACAGCCTTAACATCGGTATGTGTGAGCACTATGTTTGTTGAGAATTCTTTCTTCTGACCAGCCATTTGGAGCACAACCGAGCGAGGGGTAATGAGAGCATTGACGATAGCTTTTTTGATAAGCAATGTGATTGCTACCGACCTTGCTTTTGATCTGACTAGTATTAGCTCTTGGGAACTCTTCTTGACAACCATCTTTGGAGGTAGAGGCTCGGTCTCCCCATATATCCTCGAGATAAGAACACGGATCAGCATGCAGCTAATATAACCATGAGGATCGAAACGCATGGCCGGCATCGGGTCTTTCTTACTCGATTTGCTTTGCTCTTGGGAAGCAAATTTGGAGTGTATCTTTAGAAGCGCACACCTACTCCGTTGGGTGGTAATGAATTATGAGGTGGAGATGGTGGTAGATTTAGTGAACAAGGAGGGTTCAACAGGTATGGCAGGTACTAGTGAATAGGTGATGATGAGGACATGCTTAGGCGTGGTAAGCTCTTCCGTCGGCTCAAGAGCGAACAAAGCCAGCTCCGGTGTAGAGAGCTCATAATTTGGCTCGCAAGTGGATGGAGTTTGCTTGGGTGTGGATGCGAATGGAGCTTTCTCAGGCACAAGTATAGGTGGAGGTGGAGGCGATGGTTTAGATGGTTCAGACGGTGGTGTAGTCATAGTGGTTGGCTTGGTAGCGGAAGGCTTAGGTGATGGTGATGTGGTAGTTGGTGAAGGTGAGGATGGCGATGATGGTGTTTGAACGAAAACAGGGGCGACATATGGGCTAACGGATGGTGGTGGAGGTCTAGGAAGTGATGATGGAGGAGAGGGTCGTGGCGACGACCAACGGTGCACCGACACGAAGCGTCAAGTTGACGGCTTATCATCGTGGCACCGAGTGGTGTCAGGAGTTGGGGTGACAGCGACGGCACTAGCCTGAACAAGGGTTGGGATTGTGGTTGTTATGTGATGGAGGTGATGGTTGGGTAGGTCTGGAAGCGGGTGCAGCGCTTGGCGGGGAAGCATGGGCGTGCCTTTGACCTTGCACTGGCTGAGATGGTTGCATTGGCTGCGGCATTGGCTGTCTTTGCTGTTGTTGCGGCTGTGACAACATTTGCCTTGACTTCTGCTGTGGTTGCTGTCGTGATTTCTCTCTGTTACGCAGATCCAAGATGATCTCGCGTACTACGGCCCAATTAATGCTTCGTTCCTCATCCAGATCGTAAATAAAATCTCAAAATTCGGGGCAGTCCATGATCGTATGCCACGGCTGGTGATGATATGGACAATATTCGAATTGATCCACGGCCGTGTGACAGTGAGGCTCTCTCAGGGGGAGTTGCAACTCATTGACTGGCATTAGAGCCACAAAGACATTAGGAATAGATTCTGGCAACAGATGGTAATTAGTCCGCTTCGGGCTAAGTGGATGCCGAGGTACGTGAGTGTTGGCTGACGAAGTTTGGCGATATGGGCGAGGAGGTTGGTCTTGTGGAAGCACTGGTAATTGTGAAGGGGGAGGAGATGTGTAGTGGTTAGCGGGATGCCTAGGTGGGGACGTGTAGTGATTAGTGGGATGACTAGGTGGGGTGTGGACAACATTCACTTGCTCATGGATTTGGACCCCCTTGAAGGTGGGCCCTTGAGTTTGATGTTGGAAGGTGGGTTGTTGGGTCTCGAACATGGCAGAAATAGGGGTGTCTTGAAGTTGGGTATGTATGAAGCGAGCTCGACTGTATAATTGTTGCATGGATGTGATGTCATTCATAGCCTGGATGTGACGATATTTGGGCGTTGCATTGGCAATGATAATCTTGCTTTTTTCCCTCGTCAGATCAAGAATTGAGTATTTGGGTCCGACCCAATTTTAGTATTGTTGGATGAATCTAGCTTGGGCAATTTTGAAATCCTCAACTTCTTTAAGCGACAGAGAGTAAAACCATTCTAGAGCCGGCCCATCCAATGATCGTCTAAAAAGGTAGGCCATCAGATAGCGATCATGTTGGAATGATGCAAACTCAGATAAAATCCTTCATATGGATATAAGGGTCACCGATTCCGCTATACTGACGATAGACAAGAAGTTGAGAGGACGGCGGAACACGGAGATTCTGGAAAGGTAATGGAACATCAAAAGAGGATTTAGGATTGATCTTCCTCTGCAGGTCACTGTGGACGCACTTTTCGACACACTCTTTTCGTTAGTTCGTTTATTGGTTTATTAGATGTGTTTATTCATTCATTAAGTGCGTGGGCGTGCCAGTCACAAAGTGACGGTTTATTGTGCGCTCGACCTGACCGACCAGGCGAATGTGAGTGTCGTGTCGGGACCAAAACCCGCCGCGCCATAAAGGTCACGACGTTAATTACATCTCCCCGTAAGAGAGAAAACCTTTGATTAATCGTCAGGAATAAGGGCCCTACGGCCTGAAGAAATTATCAATAAGACAAGATGATAAAGGAAACTCGAATTATACCAAAACCCGCATCGAGGGTATGAAAATCCAAGTCATGTCGGTCACTCATGGACCATTTCATATTCGGACGGAAGCCCGCATTAAAAGTGAGACGAAGACGGTGATAAACCCGTACAAATGTCTGCCAAAGACACGGCAAGCTTAATGTCTAATACGAGGATGGGCCAAGTTTCGAAGAGATATTGGCTCAAGCAAAGATGACTCATGGCCATGCTGGGGAATAATGCCCGGGACTCACAGTCAGCCTGCAGGGCAGCATTGATATTCCCTCGACGGGGGTCCCAGGGGAGAGGAGATCTCTGAGATATTCGCCAATACGTGCAAATTCTTATTATTATTTCTTTTATCCTATCCATTTTTTTTAAAGCCACTCGAACGCGGGCTTGTTCCTTTCATATGTTCTTTAACATTTCTTTGTTCGTGTAGCGATGCCGGAGGACCTGAGGTCGATGTAGGGGGCAGCCGAATTGAAAGGAGGTCGACGCAGGAAGGCATGACTGGTGAACTCATATTAAGGGTGTCACCTGAAGAGGCCCGATTCATGCCTATACAAGAACTCATATTAAGGGTGTCACCTGAAGAGGCCCGATTCATGAAGAGGCCCGGTTCATGCCTATACAAGAACTCATATTAAGGGTGTCACCTGAAGAGGCCCGGTTCTTGCCTATACACGTGCGTGGATGCAAGCATGCACGAGGTGGAATTGAGGTTGGGGTTTTAGGTTCAGTCATGAAATGCATGTACGAGGTTCAAGTTGTTCACATCAAATGCAGCAATGGCACTCACGAGTTCAGGCATGCATGTGGTTTAGTTGGGTTTATGGATTAATCTACGGTACGAGGCGGAGTGTCCCACTCACACATAGTGGCGGCGTTCAGCCGGGCGTGACCTGACCTTCCGCACGTCACCATTTCATATACCGCGGGGTCATGGCACACAGGCACAAATGAAATGCAATGCAATGATTAAATGCATGTAAAGGGGTAGTCTCTTTTATTCGTGGAATGCGTATGAGTTTTAGTTACTTTCGTTCCTCATTTATGCAACTGATGCTCATGCTTGTGCTTGTCAGTCCGTCATAGCAGTGTTGATGTTCAGTTCTTCGTGTCTTCCATAGTTCTCTTATTTCCACCGGAGCGTCTTGTCGTTATTTATTTTATTTGTTTGTTGCTTCCTTCTGTCTTTTAACATGGCACTGTTCTTGCAAAAATTCGACAGCATCTCCCCCAGACCCAGATACTGGGGGGGGTAAAGCGGGTACGTATCTCCGGACAAGTCCGAGATGGCCCCTACAAGTAGAGGTGTGCACAGAAGCGCCTTGAGAAAGCCCTTAAGCCAGTGGACGGAAGACACTGCAAAAGGAGAAAGGACTCCATCGGATCAGGAAGGGAGGGTGGCAAGGCCCACCGGATCAAGTAGTGGCGGAAGCCACCGGATCAGAAGCTAGGGTGGCTGAGCCACCGGACCAACAGAAGGGTGGTGGGCCACCGGATGACAAAGGGGTGGCAAGGCCACCAGATCACAACAGTGGTGGAGCCACCGGATCGCGCAGGGAGACGAGGCCATCGGATCACAACCCAGGGGTGGCTGGGCCACCGGATCAAACACCAAAGTGGCGGGGTCACCGAATCAAGGGAGGTGGCAAGCCACCGGATGGAGGAGAGGGTGGGCAGCCTACCGGATCACAAAAGAAAAGGTAGCTGAGCCACCGGGTAAAGGAGCAAGTGAGCAGGCCACCGGATGAGGGAGCAAGGGTGGCTGAGCCACCGATTCGATGGAAGGGAGGGGAGGCCACCGGATCAGCAAAAGGGGTGGCAAAGCCACCGGATGAAGGTAGCGGCAAAGCCACCGGATCAGGCTGGTGGCAAGGCCACCGGATCAAATTGAGAAGAGGAGGCCACCGGATCAGGGGCAGGGAAGGGTCAGCGGGCCAAGACCAGTATGAGCCAATGCTTAACGCTGGGAGGGAGTTTGCTCTTGAGCAGGGACTTTGGACACAGAGAAAGCTTGGGCCTCAGCCATGGACTGGCAGGACCCATGTACTAATGCCCATACGATCAACATTTCGAAGGGAATAACAAATAGGAAGAACAGTGGGTGGCAACTTCATCCGTGAAGCTTACGGCCCTGCACCTCATAACCCCACAAGAGGGTGGACCAGCTAGGGAGAGTATGATGAAGAAACTAAAGAAGACCCAAGAAGACAACAAGAACAAATCGCACGAAGCATATACATTCAACCTCAACGCTTGCAAATTTTTTATTCCTTGCAAAAAGGGGGAAAACCAAAGAAACGATGGGGAGAACAACGCAAGAGGTGCAGACGTAAGGCATGAACACCTTTGAACTTTTATTCCTTGCAGAAAGAGAAGCACAGAGGCTGATACATTGCGAAAGGGAAAACAAAAAAAAACAACGGGGTGAAAGCAAAGATGCAGAGATGAAACACCATGGAGAGGGGGAGATGGAGCATGAGCTCCTTCCTCCCCCATAACTTCTCCTTGTACTCTCTTTCTCCCTCACTTTTTTTTATTGGGATCTCTTCTTCTCTTCTTACCTTCACCTCTTCTCTTCTACTCACGGCAGGCCCCCTCTTCCTCTCTTCTGGTTGTCTCTTCTTCTCTTCTATTTTGGCTTCTCCCCTTTTTTCTTCTGTGTGCAGGTCTTATTTATATGGTCGCTTGCGAGGACGACGTCGCCAGCCTGGGCCTGGCATCTTGCCAGCTTTCGATCGTCGGTTGGTGGACAGCATGGCTTGGCAGAGCCCAGGTGATGCAGAGCAGGGACCCCTGGTTGCTGGGAATATCCAGCGGTTTGTTTTGCTTTCTCCCGCCGTTGCCACCGGATGACCAGTCTTGACACCGGATCAAGAACATTTGGGGAGCCACCGGATGAGCAGCGAAAACCCGCCACCGGATGAGGAGTCTTGCCACCGGATGAGGCAAGGAATGGATGCCACTGGATGGGAGAGTAGCCACCGGTGCTACAGTACCCCCCACCGTTTAAAAGCCCTTACCACCGGTTAAAGATCCCCACCGGATATGAGATGAGCCACCGTTTAAGAGAGTTGTCACCGGGTGATGCTAGCATAGAGGCCACCGGATATGTATGTTCGATGAGCCACCGGATATGCACTTTTCCCACCATTTATATGGGCTTCCCACCATTTAAAAGGGGCTTCCCACCGGATACGGGGCTCTTCTGCCATTTAAATCCTTTGACTGCCGTGTAATGAGTAGAAATGTACTGCTGCAGGTCAACTTTGAAATTGACTGTATATTTCCTTCAGGTCCTAATATTGTATCTCCCAAAGGATGACCATTAAATGCCGCTGAACGCAAGTGGTCAGAAATCAATTCCCCATCTGATGTTGTACCTTCTCCATTTCTCGGAGGATGATACCACGTTCTTGTTGTATGGCATGTTCAGGAAACTTTGAGTTTTGCAAGATGTCAGCCAGAATGTCAATAGCAATAGGAACCTCCCCACATTGGGCATCAACATAGAATGTAGTTTGCTCTCGTGAAGTATATTCATTAAGACGAGCACCATGTTCTCAGTTTCCTCCTCCAAATATATTGCTATGCGGCGGTGAGTTCCCTTGAAGATCGTGCGCTCTAAAAAGTGAGCTGCACAATTTGTGCCAGGAGCTTTAGAATGGTTCCCAACAACGATCCAGACACCAATAGAGGCTGTATGTGTTGCGGAGGATGGGGGTGCAGGAACAGTGAGGGAGACGGCGTGACGATCTGGTGGTGCAAGGAGCCACCAAATGAGGGTGTTGGTGTGAAACGGTGGAGGTGAGTGGGAGGTCGATCCGGTGGGGTTTGAAGGTGTTGATCCGGTGGTGTGGTGTGGGAGTCGAACCGATGGTGGGGTTCTGGAGGTGATCCGGTGGGAAAGGAGGGAAGCCATCCGGTGGAGGGAAGTGGGTGGTTGATCCGGTGACGCGGTGTGGAGCGCGATCCGGTGGGAGGGCGGAGGCATAACCGGTGGCGGGGTGCCACCGGTTCTCTCTCTCTCTCTTCCTTTTTTCTCTCTCTTCCTTTTTTTTCTTCTCTTTTCTTCTTTTTTTTTGACGCCCGGGTCTCCACACTCCGGACTATATCTTCGAGGACGCCGGAATCTCGCTCGATGTTATATTAATTCGTCCCTTGGAACGTAAATACATGATGGCACGGTGCCGTGCGTAGGATGCGACCCCACCATTACCGGAGTCGAGATTCAACTACCGGGGTCTCTTGCTTTGTTTCTTCTTTTTCTTCTTCTGCTGAAAGCTTGCTGCAAACACGAAAAATTTAGGTGTCCACAGTCACTAAGCTATCGTTTCATGGATTCATACTTGGACATAAGGTACTAAAATAACTGAGAGGGAGAGCTAGCTTGAGCATGAGGGTGGAGTTGAGAATATTGATGAGGATCAGATTGGATCGGGTACGAAGATCTAGGCTGGAGAGAAGAATGGTCTGATCCGGAAGTAACAAGATGTACAAATCTGGGTTGAGCCAGATTTTCAAAGAGTCTGTGGGGAGAAGAGTCCACGCGGGAAGGGGAAGCGGAGGGATGAAAGGAGTTATACATAGGGTTGAGATAAGACTCCATGAGAGAGAGAAAGGGAGACCTACTCAAATACAACAACTAATGTACAACAAACAAGAAAGGGGATAAGAAGGGAGAGTCTCATCCAAATCAAACAAGTTGCAATGATGAGGTGTCTCTTAGGAGTTTTAGTTGGCCTTTTAATGGTTTGTTATTTAAGCATAATTCCCTCAGGGATAAGGCTCCAAACTTCGGGTGGATTAAGGATACACACAAGGCTTACACATGCATGGCGTAACTAAAGGGGGTGAGTACAACCAGCTTGGTGACTGTGTGGGAACCCACGGCTAACGGAAACTTACGGAGGTCCTTGAATGAGTCCTCTTGTCGACCACGAGGAATACGTGACCGAGAGGGATACACTCACTGAGGGGGATACAAATAACTAATTATGAGATATTTGAATGATCCTATGTGCACCGGAGTGCATGCAAGTCTAGCCTATAGTCTAACATAACAGTACACAGTCGGGAGGTGAACGCGTCGTCCACAGAAGCTGCATTCAGAATGCGGCTTCTAGGACCGCATCCTACTGTTTATAAGGCAGTAAGAAGAACACGTCCCGTGCATGCAAAAATCAATGTAATGCAAATATGACACGTCCAGAAAAAGCTAAAATACAAGTAATAGGCTTAAACATGGATCAATTAAAGCGCAAAGCCTAAAAAAAGGACTTGACATTGGAAAATTAACCAAACTAATCACTTACTTGAACGTGCCCTATCGTACGGCCGCAACCTTAATGCGACTCCTGAGTCTACCACATTCTTTAATAGGGCTCAAAATAGCAGAGAAATAAACGGAAAACCACGGGAAAGGAAACCTAAGGACACACAATATACAGAGAAAAGCAGGAAGATAGGAAAACAGTGTGATAGGAACTAGAGGTACCTCCGTGATCGCCAAAAAGGTTGTAGATGCCGAATTGATGCACTTGTGAAAAAGAAATATAAGGAAAAGAAAGAGGACCGTGATCGCCATTGAGGTAATTGCAGAATATAACAAAGGAAAATTAAAGCTAGTTATCTCAGAACTGAAGAAGAACAGCCAGAGGACTCCGACTGTGAACGTGGTTTTTGAGACGGCCGCATTTAGAATGCGGTTCTTGAGATGGGCGTGTTCTTGTTACACGTGCGGGAGATAAAATTCAGCTCTTCCTCGCTCTTCAGCCGGCCAAAGATTAAGGGCTTCACGTCTTGCTTCCTGTTCATCCCTGCAAAAGAGATTAAACAAGAGGGAAAAACCTAATTAGACTTGAAAAATGAAGTATCTATCCCTCTATGTAATGAAGCATGCAAAAGGAGGGCAGCGTACCTGGGGGGGGGGGTGGATTTTTAACCCTTGTTTGGGTAAAGCTTAGGGGGGTGTGTGTGTGTGTGTGAATGCAGTAAACGAGAGAAATATCTATGCTATCATGCAATGATGAAGAACCATCCAAAGGACAATAGAATAAGGAAAAACTAGAAGAAATAGAGGAGAGAGGATGCTTCCCTAATTGATGGTAGATGAAGGAAGGATTCAACACTGCAGCATAATCTCGTTTTATCTTGAATGTAGCATCCTCCTTAGTCCTAGACCTTAAGGGTCTATTTATAGGGGAGAGAAACCCTAATTCGGACTTGGAGGATAATCTCTAGAAAATAGAGTCCTATGGTGATAAATCCATCAAATATTGGTTGGAGAAGGTTTCTAGGATAGCTAAGAACCTACCAGGATTGAAACCATCATCCAAAACCTCCCAAACATGGACTCTAAGGCGATCACGACCGGAATAGACGTGTTATGAATGGGCTGCATGTTCTTCTGAGAGCGCGGCCTATCGTACGATCGTGTTCAGACAAGAATGTGGTTGTCATGACCTGGACATGGGATTTGACCTCCAAGGCCTAATGGACTTGAAAATTGACGTAATGGGCTCTAAATAAGTCAAAGGAAGACTCAAAATAATGACCAATTTGGGGCATTACTTATATGAACAAGAGAAACGACTCAACCTGTGGGTCACAAATGGGTGTCTATCTAGCTCCAGCCAGAGGTCTATCTTCACCGAGAATAGTGCTCTGGTAGCTTCGACTATGGGGAGTGGGGACGGTGGGGATCTCCTGTGGGCTACTGACCCCCATGACCAGAACAAGCACTGTGAGGTTCGCTACCTTCGCTATCCTTACGGAGCCGGCTTTGAGGACCCTGAACTACTCCACCATTAACGATGCTCCGGCCTCATCACAAAGATGAGGGGAGGCCCTATGAGTCGGATGGGCATGCGACGAACTCTGGGTTCTAGAAAAGACCCCCTTCTAAGGGCCCACTTATTAAACCTGAGTAGGGCATCGTCCGTCATTAGGAAGCCCGCCCTTGTCGTTGTCTCTACCTCCTCTTCGCTCGGTCCAATTGCGAGGAATCCGTCTCTGGTGAGCCGGGTGGCCTCCTAGCACCCTTGTCCAGCAGGGCCTTCACGGTCGTCGCTTGACCTCCACCTCGCCCTCCACCAGAGTAACCCACAAACACCTTCTTACCAAGGCCAACCGGCTAAGCAAGAGGTCGGCCGGCATGTAACCTCCCTTCAGGCAGCACCGAGCTGCAGCCCGTTCCTGCCTAGTTGGTAGGCCATTCCAGTGGGCCTCGTCGTAGGATCGCCTGAGTGGTCCCTTCGAGGTGACCATCCCCTGCGTGTACTCTCCCCCTCCAGTGGACTTCCCTCTCGTCGCCGGGACTCTACAGAGTTGTAGATGGCCTCTCTTCCCGTAGGCCCCAGTGAGCGGATGCCCAAGTAGGAGGTTTGGTTGGCTGGTCTCTGGAAACCCGATGGTGGGCTCTGGCGCCGGCGAAAGCCATGCCCCCCCAGCGGTATCCGATTTGCACTGGTGGCAAACCCCGGAGCTCCTCTCATTGCGCAAGCTGTGGGCAAGTTGCAGAGTGAAGGTGGAGTCAGAGTTAAATGGAATAAACAGGTCTGGGACAATAATTGTCTGTTAAGATCAGGATTCTTTTTCTGTGGAAGATTACTTGGAGGAGACTTACATCTTGCGACAGATTGATCAAGCTTGGGTTTAATGTTAGGAAGGAATGCTTAATCTGTGGATGCTTTGAAGAAAATCTGGATCACATCTTTCTCAAATGTGGGATCATTGATTTTGTTTGGAAGATGTTCTTCAAGGCTGTGGGTGGCATTTGGACCACCAAAGCTGATGATAGTCTGGCCTTCATTACAGATTGGGAAGAGCTTATTTCTCTGAAAGAAGATATGGAAACTTGGAAAATGAGCCTACCTGCAATGCTATGGGCTTTTTGGAAAGAGAGAAACAACAGGATTTTCAGAAGTGATTTTCAACCACTGACTGCAGTGATTAAATGTTGCATCAACTTTATCCAATAATGGCACTTGAGCAGAGTTGACAGTAGCGTTAGAGGGTGGAATCCTCTCAAGGAGATTATACCAATGTAGGAAGTTTATCATGTAATTTAGGTTCTGTAGTGTACCTGGGTTTTTCTCAGGGACTGTCTATCGTCTTGGTAGAGATTTTCCTGTCTTTTGCTTCGTTGCTCTCTGTTTTCTTGTACTTCTTCCTTTGTTATCTAATGAATTGTGGCCATTGGTCACATTCCAGAAAAAGAGACTTAGGGACTGGGAAGCTCTGAAATCCAAGGCAAAGTTAAAGAGAGCAGTGCCAAACAGGTGATCTGGGGAGAAAATAATAGGAGGTTAGGTATTTAGGAAGATTGGGAATGTGCTAATCCCCTGGCTATGGGAGGACCAGCAAATGAGGAACAGTGGTCTGATAAATTAATCAAACAAATGGGTACATGATTGGAATTGCCTTTGGAGGAAGGAAAGATTATGTCAGAAGCTCTCAGAAAGACAGGAAGGGATCTGAATTTACAGTTACAGACTGAAAAGGATCTGGGGGTGGAACAAAAAGTGGCAGGAGAGAGCTGTTATATGTGCAGACAAATAAAACGATAGAGGGGCTAAGACCAAAACAAGAGAAAGAATGAATTTTTACAATTCTCATCTGCTTTCTAACAATTAAAGACTGAAGGAGACCCATATCCACATGAGTTTTTCTTTCCAAACAAGCAGAAGAAAATAATTGGAGGGGGGTATGAGTCAACTGTGAGTGGACAGAGGAGGATGCCCTGAGTGAGTGGAGAACGGAGTGGGATGAATTTGTGTAATCTTATGTGATTATGATTGCCATATAGCACTTAGCTTGGTTTGAATGCTTGGTTTTGTAATTTAACTTGGATTAACAATAAATGCGTTGTACAAATGTAACTGCAACATAAGTGGCACTTCAAACTGGGAACTCACTTTGGGAGTGGGATGCCATTTGGGCTTTTGGGTAACCTTTCTGTGATATTTAGTTTATAAGATTATTATGAAGAGGCGATTTAGGAAAATTGGACATCGTCTAAGAGGGAGGCAAAAGGAATGTTGGTTAACTGATGCTATTCATAAATAATGGAGTTTGATCAGATTCACTCAGGCCAAGAGCCAACGATAGAAGATGAATGGCCTTGCAACCTTAATACTCTTTGGGTCACTTTGATAATTGGTTAAGATAAGCCAGTTAGGGTAGGCTCTGGTAGGGTATTCTAGGGTTAAGCCTCTTCAATTTTGGTAACTTGTTTCTTATTCTACCTAGACTAAAAAAATGAAATAGATAAAATAATTAATAAATAGAATAAATAAAAAATATGAAAACTTACCCTACCTGATCTAGAATAACTAATTCGACCTTTTGGTCGAATTAGTTATTCGACCTTAACCCCGGAACAAGTCACCTAACTCCGAATAACCTACCCGTTCTAACAAATTCAGTTAAGCAGAATAGCGCGAATAACTCACTCTATTCTACTCTTATTCGTTTATCAAAGTGGCCCTTTTAGTTCTTGAAATTAATTGCATCACTTTGTATGTTGGGAAGATTAAATTGGTAATATTAAGATGATACCATGTGGTGTATGAGTGAGAAATTTTGGCATAAATGGTCTATGAATTAGTCATCTGCCCAGGATTTGGATGTCATTGGGTGCAACTTAACTTCGAAATATGGGATGAAAAGCAGATTGCATTTCTTTTTCTTGTATGGAAGACCAGGGAAACATGATTTAGTAGGCACAATTTGTTAATTAAAAGGTGGATAAGGCTCTGACCAAGTGGCTTTGGAAACTTGGCATGTCTAAAGAAAGGGTTATGGCTAGACATTATCCACTAGAAGTACTACACCAGATCAAGGGAGTGGGATGTTATGCCAGGTTCACCTCATTGCCTTTCACGTGTGGGAAGACATCCTTCAGAGCAGGGGCGTACCTGTTGCTGGGTTACAGGTGCGCCTTAGGGATGGACAGACCCTCTTCTATGTGCCGAGTTCCTGTGGCTTTTTGCCTTTGCTTCTCAGCATTTGGTTGCATTGGCGCAGGTTTTTGATGGCTGAGGACCTATGTCGTCAGAGGCGAGAGGCATCCGAGGCAACCGAGGGGTCGCCTCAACCTCAAACGCCTAGGCGATGGCCTAGACCTTTGAGGCGACATTTTATTAAAACTTAAAATAGGTCAGATATGTATATGTTCCATTAAATATGTCAACAAAACATATATAAAACCTATAAAATTACTTAATTTATACCTGCATATGTGTTAATTAAGCTGAACTTCATAACACAACACCTAAAAAACCGGGCTTGGTTATAGAATGGGCTGGGTGGCCCAAGTGGGCTCGACCCAAAGTTGTCCATGGCCCAGGCTAATTGCCTAGGTGAGATTGGCTGAAGCGAGGTGAGTTGTTGGTGCCTTGCCTCACCTCATCACCTAGGCGAGTGCCTCAAGCGCCTTTGATAACATAGCTCAGGACACGATAGCATTTGGAGCCCCCTTTTTAGATGCCAGTTCCCGTCACTTAGCCACCTCCATCAGTACAGGGTGGACTTGATGCAGCAGGATAGGTGGCTGTGGAGGTGGGAGGCCAATGGGGACTGCACTATTAGATCAGCATTTTGGATTATACATGGTGGACTTGATGCAGCAGGATAGGTGGCTGTGGAGGTGGGAGGCCAATGGGGACTGCACTATTAGATCAGCATTTTGGATTATTGCAAATGGTGGTCTTCAGCATGCCTTAATGAGACAGGTCTCGTATCCCAAGAGCCCATTAAAAGTTGAAGTGCTCGGTGGAGGGTCCCTTATGATTGGCTACCTACTGCCGACAGGCTAGCTCACTTTGTGGAGGGCTTCCCCACACTTTGTTCCTTGTGTGGGGAGGTAGATGAATCTATTTACCACCTCTTTGTAGGCTTCGATTATGCTCGAGAGGTATGCCAGTTGTTGCATTGCAAGCTCCAGCATTCCCTCCCTATCGCTGACTCAGTGACTACTTCCTTAGTAGATGGGGCACCTGTTGGGTGCCCAAGGAGGGGACCGGCAGGTGTGGTGGCTTGTTCTTCATGCTGATATTTGGGCAGTGTGTGTGTGTGTGAATAGAAGGATCTTCAAGAAGGAGGATCTTATTCCCGATGGAATGGCTATTTGTCTGACAGAGTTAGAGAATGGACTAGACTTCTTTGTAATGGTGACATTTACTCTTCCTTTTTGGGTGGAGATGACCACACCAGCTACATATGCTTATGTGTACAGAGGCTCTTTTTGAGAGCTACACTTCTGTACTTGTATATTCCCTTCCCTTTTCTTTAATATAAACGTGGTGGCATCCACTTAAAAAAATGAAGTTGAATTAAATGGAGGAACAAGAATGTCATTGTGTTCACTTCCCATCTTTATAAGGTCAATTGATCTACACTTCTATAGCTGCATTTAGGCTATGACATCCATTGTTGATGCCTATAATAGATACATTTAGAGATGGGTATATTACTAGGGCATGCATTGTATGCTACTTACTCAAATTCATTTCTAATGGCGATGTTTGAACTGGATTTCACATTGTCCAAGCTTATTGGACTGCAAGTGTGTCATGATGCAATATTTCTTTGGTTGAATTGCCTAGAATGGCGCATGAGACAGAGGGGAATGCTTGGATCTTTGAGGAGAAGGCCTGTGAGAATTCTGTATCCATGCCAAAGGACTTGTGCTAGAGGATAGGTGGGATATGTGGTAGAAACCCAAATCTTTAACATTTTATATTCTTTTTTCTTTTACTTTTCCGTTGGCACATCTACCACACTAGAGGCTTTCATCTCCTCTGGTTATTCATTTAAAATAAAAATTGGTGGTACAATTCCAACTTCGTTTGGAAAAAAAGGAAAAATAGACGTTTTCAGCTAGTTAATAGAGACTGGTCATGGCTGGAGTTGGACATAATGTGTTTTATATAGATTTATTTTTTACACTGCAATATAGTCTTTTCTATTTCATATTTGTCTTCTAATAGGAGTTGGTCCTGTTGATTCTCTTTGTACATCATTTTGTCATCTATTGCATAGCAGGTGAAACCGTGAAAATCATATCCTGGCAAGGGCAGTTTATCATTGAAGGGGTACATCCCACCAGGTGAACTGATGAATTAGTGAGATCCATTTTAATTGGCAAAGAAACTATTACCAATTTATGGTTCTTATGTGAAGTTTCTGAACTCTAATGCCTGATGTTGACATGTTGCATCTATCAAAAAGTCATATTTTACATAATCTTTGAGGTTGTATTGAGCAACAAAGTACTGATGTCTGACACGGCAAACATAGCAGTCTGTTGGATTATATATCTCTTCAAGACCCATTTGTCAGAGGTTCCTAATCTTTGTCATTCAGGCTCATAGTCAAATCAAAATTTCAGTATACTTTTATTTTTGTTTTGATTTTCTACAATCTGCTTGATGAAGTTTCATTGTTGACTTAATATTGACATTTCCTATGGTAAAGTTATTCCTTATCTGAATAACTAATGTTGAGCAATTATACTTACATATGCTGCTGGACATTTGCAGAAGTCACTTCAGCCGAGAGGTCCCCGCTCAGATATTTTATGGGAGAGGTTTATGGTGGCAATTTCCTGCGAAGTACTATATCTGTTGGAAATGACAAAAAACGACAAAGAGTCTATAATACCATGTTTCATGTACCATTGAGATGTGAACGGGTACTTCTTCTAGTAATGTAGTGGGAATCAGAATGTATTGTGTAGTACAATGAGCAAGAAAAAACAGAAGATTAGCTCCACTAGACACCAGATTAGTTGTGGGGTTTGTTTATTTTCCCTACCCATCACCGTTAGCTTATATGATCATATGTTATGCATGTAATGATTTTTGTTTTGAACATCATGCATCATTAGTCATAGCCTATCAGATTCATCATTCTAGCCTGACTGTAGCCAAATAAAAGATCGAATCTCAGTTTAACCAGCATACTTGTGGTCGACCAGAACCATGTGTTTGACCTTATACCCTCTGGATAACTCTTTTTGGTCGCTCGGTGGGTAGGGAACAGGTTTTGGAGGAAGTTGCCTCCGGTTCCAGGTTCTATTGTCCACTGCATGGGTGTTAGTATTGCCTCTTGAAGGGTGCTCAGATATTGTTGCCCATCCTTTATTGAGTTTGCCGTTACCCAAAATTTTACAATTGCATACTAATTTCTTGTTTCTTATTAAACATATGAAGAGGACATCCCCTAGGAAACAAACTTTTGATCCCTTTTCATATAAACTTCGTTTCTCTGGCATTGATTGTTGGTTATGCCCACGACATCTAGGTGCTAACTTTATGCAAAGACACTAGCCCAAGCAAAGACCCATTAATCATGACTATTAATCATAAACCAATATCATGATCTATCATTTTACTCATACTGTAGCTGGGCAAAGAACACATAAGGTCTTTATTTAGCTGGCATACTTGTGCAGTTGGCCAACACGACTTTGATTCCGAAAGGTGCAGCTTAAATTACCTAAAACGTGTGTGGTATTCTCTTTGCTTGGGTTTGCCTGATATTATCCATTTTCACCAGGCTTCCTTGTAACCTGAACTATTTCAGGATAGACTACTCTAATATATATATATATATATATATTATATAGGAAATCTTTTTCCTTTCTCATATATGTTTCATTTTTCTGATCAAGTATCTAATATTAGAAGTGACATTGCAGCTTATTGTTGCGGGCTTTTTTGTCTGTTTGGATTCCTTTCTGTCATTGGTTACAATTATGCCAACAAGGATTCTAATGAGCATGTGGAGGATTCTGAATAGGAGGTCAAACTTTTTCCCCTTTTTTTCCCATTTTTTTGGCAAGAGAAGCATTCATTATCGTATCTTTTGCGCTGCAAACAGTTCCCTCACTTTGCCATGTTGTAGTCATTCTATATTTTATGAATAAATATGTTCTCTCAATATATATTATACAATATCACAGTTATTTGGTCAAACTTTTGCATGTCTCTCTGGTAGGAAGAGTCCTATGGCCTGTGGCATAGGGTTATCTGTGTGTTCATTGAGATCATGAGTTTTTCAATGTGAATTTTCCAAGGCAAGAACCTGCTTCTCGCCTCCTCTGTGCTCATTTGTGGATATCAATTTTGGCTGATTGTGTTTGAAAGTATAATCTTGATCTGCTTTATTCTATGCACATGAATATCTTAAACTAATGTAATGCTTCAATTTGTTACTCTTTTCTCTTTTCTCAGATGTCATTTTGTTTCTTAGCATTGCATGAAATATAATTGAATAGATCTTTTCAGCCTTAACACCCGCAATGTTGCAATCTGTTGCTCCTATCATAAAATGAAGATATATAATTTGTCATGTCTATCAGATTTCCTTTTATGGCCTAGAAACTTGCCATGCTCTATTAACTTCATTTATATTAGAGCTGCATTCAACAATGACTCTGACAAATAATTCTATGGGATTGGGTATATAGCAAAATGTTAATGGCGTGAGTTCCTGTTCAGTCATTGGTTTGAGCTCCAGTAGTCTTATCATGTCATGGTTATGGAGAGGTTGATGTGTGGATGTCAAAATTTGTCCAACAAATAGTAATCTTCTTGGAAAGTTAGCAATCAAATATTTCTTCACTAATATGAAGAGTTATTTTATTATTGAAGTTTTCCACTAGGACATTGTGACCAATGGTTTGCCATCTCTCAAGATCTGTCCAAGATCTTTGCCTCTCTAGGTGTCCCAAGATGAAATCCTTACCAAAATCAAAAATGAGGAGGAGTGGGATAAGGGAGGAGAAGGAAAAGGAGAAAGAAAGGTGGTAGAAGAAAAGAAGAAAAAGAAGAGGGGGAGGAGATGAGGAAAAATAGGAGGAGAAACTATCTTTGATCTTTATGAGATCTCTTTGACTCTGGGCTCCCTTCCCTCCAACATCCTAAGATGGCATTGAGATCCAAGAAAGTAATCCTCATACATGTGGAGCATTCTTCTTTTTTTTTTGAAGGTGGGTAGTATCACAATTGTATAAAATGAAAATTGGGATGTACAAGTATAGGCAATGCGCTCCTAAAAAACCCTGTACAAGAACATACCAAGGAGGTGTCGGACACACTAGCCCCCTAGCAAAACAAAAAGAGGGGAGTTGAGGGAATTCACATTACAAAGCAACTCAGCCCATTCCCTTACTCTACTACAAATGAATGAAACAAGAGAAGCCTCAGCTCTAGCCTCCCTCCTGAAGATCCTACTATTCCTTTCACCCCACAATGACCAAAAAGTGGCATACAAGATCAACCACGGAACCACCACACGATGCAATCTCCTTTGATGGGCCACCTCCTCCCCCATGCCACAATGAAGTGGTGCACCTCACGTTGCCGGTGAAGAACACAGCATGCTCTTGTAGCCAACCCGTCCCAAACCTCCTGAGAGTAGGTGCAACCTACAAAGAGGTGGTCCAAGGTCTCATCCTCCTGTCCACACAACCTGTAGGTCGGCTGAATCCCTGAGAGGAACTGGAGCAACCTGTCACAAGTGGCCAGTCTCTCATGGGAGATCCTCTAGGTGAGGAGCTTCACCTTCAAGGGACTCCACGCCCTCCAAACTTGAGAGGTGAGGCTATGTTGCACTCCTCCATCTGAGATAATGGAGTAGGCCGACCTCACCGAGAAGGTCCCCTCCCTACTCCAACTCCCAGTCCAAGCATCCTCTCTGTCGGGCTGAGGAGCATAAGTGAGGAGGAAGAGTAGAAGGTCCTCAAGCTGCACTAACTCGTCAATCCTGAGATCCCTCCTGAAAGTCGGTCCCCTAGTGCCTCCTGAAAGTTGGGAGTCACAAGCCTGAGTGACCGACCCCAAAGGGATTGAAATCGCAAAAAGACTAGGGAAGGAATCCTCCTGTGTGAAGTCGCCGCACCATCTGTCCTTCTAGAAAAGGCACTGATCACCTTTCCCTAGTCGGACCCGCACGCTAGAAGAGATAATGTCCCTACAACTCCAAATGCCACGCCAGATCGGTGAAATCCGATGCTGAACAAGTGAGTCCAAATCCCAAAGTCTCCTCCTACCAAAGTATCTCTGCCTGATAACTTGCGCCCACAACCCATCATCACCTCCTCTCAACCTTCACAACAACTTGCACAAGAGAGCCAAATTAAAGTCTCTTGCATCTTTGATCCCTAGGTCTCCCTCTTCCTTCCTAGTAGTCACCCTACCCCAATTGATATCATGCCATCCCCTATATCTCCTTTCACTCCCGTGCCAAAAGAATCTTCCTTGAATGGACTCTAACTGTTTTGCTACAGTTCAAAATCCATAACACAGAGAGGAAGTAGATAGGTAAACTATCCAAGACAGATCTGCACAAAACAAGCCTACCGCCAAAGGACAGAAGTCTAACCTTCCATCCAGCCAATCTAGCCTCAGATCTCTGAATGATAGCGAGCCAATCTGCACACCATAGAGCACTTGGGGATAGAGGGAGACCCAGATATGAGATAGGAAACACACCTACATTACAGCCTAAAATACAGGCTGCCCTCTGAAGATGTCTGTCCACCATATTAACCCCAACAAGTTGGCTTTTGTTGAAGTTATCCTTCAGACTAGTGGCCTCCTCTAGCAATTCAAACAAGACTCTAGCATCATACAATTATTGTTTCGCCTCAGCCAGGAAAAGGATAGTATCATCAGCATATTGTAGATACGTAATAGAGGCCCCTCCTCTCCCAACCTAAAATCCCCTGATCCGACCAGCCGCCTCTGCTCACTGCCACATCCTACTCAACACATGAGCCACAGGCACAAAGAGAAGGGGAGACATGGAATCCCCCTGCTGTAACCCCCCGCCACTGTGGAAGAAAGAGGTCGGCTTTCCATTGATAAGGACAGCAAAGGAAGCAGAAGAAATGCAAGCCTGGATCCATGAAATCTACCTATCTCCAAAGTTCATTTGCTCCATCATATCAAATTAACATTACCAATTCACCCTATCAGAAGCCTTCTTTAAGTCACAACAAAGGAAGCAGAAGAAATGCACTACTCCTTTCCACCTTTGGGTCTTCATGGCAAATAGGCACTCTTGTGCCACCAAGAAATTATCCTGGATATGTCTTCCCCTGACGAAAGCTCCTCGAAAGCAGCTGATCATCCTATCTGTAACACTGACCAGCCTCCCCGCCAGCATCGTAGGGATAGTCTTGTAGGTACCATTCAACAGGCTAATGGGTCTGAAGTCCCTGAAGTCCTGTGCTCCTTGTTTCTTGGGAATTAGTACTAGAAGGGTTTTATTGATGCCCCCTAAGTGTGCCCTCCCCTCTTAGAACTCCTTCACTGCAGCCAACAGCTCATCCTTGATGACATCCCAACAATTCTAATAGAAGGCCAACAGGAAATCATCCGGCCCTAGAGCTCTGTCTCCAGCAAGAGAGAAGACTGCCTATCGCACCTCCTCCTCGTTAAACGCCTGAGAAATAGCAGCCTTGTCCTTGGGGGAGATTTGGGAGAGTAGATCGCATGCAATCCTAGGCCGAAAATGATCATCCTTAGAAAACAGCCCAGAGGAGAAGTCCCTCGCCATGCACCTAATTTGCTCATCTAAGGACACAGAAAGCTCTCCCACCTTGATGGAAGTGATAGTGTTAACTCTCCTCCCTGAGGCAATATGCTGAAAGTAAGCAGTATTTTTGCCCCCCTCTTTGATCCATCTGTCTCTCGATCTCTGCTTTCAATAGATATCCTCCCTCGAGAGGATCTCGTCAAATTGGCCCCTGAGAGAATCCATGAGCCTCCTATCGTTTGCATCCATAACCCCTGCCTCCTCCAAGTAGTCCAGACCCTCAATCTGCTACAGTATCTTGTCCTTGGCTATCCTCTCCGGGAGAGTTTTCTCTGCCCCCCAAGACTTGAGGACTTGAGCAGTGTCTCAACTTCAAGACTAGAGAAGCCATAGCCGATGTACCAGTAGCCTAAGAAGACCAAGCTCTCCTGACAGTGCCCATGAAATCTACCTCCCTAAGATGTGGAGCACTCTTGAATTTCTCTTATGGTTATTACATTAATTTAATTATATGTAATGACTAAATGCATGAGATCTAAACATTTTCATAAGAAATATAAGATTGTCAATTTGTTATGATCTTTGGTTGTTGTTTTCAATCTCTCTGGATCTCTTCGATATCTTTTCTCCTTGGCTTTACAAGATATCCCAAGATTCGATATGGTATTCGTCATTGCACCCTTTATTTGTGGTTTTAATTGTCTGTGAACCTATAGTAGTTATATTAAAAGCTATGATGTGTCATGATAACAATGTAGTACCTTCCAGCATACAAGAGCAATGGTTGGGAAATTTTGACCCTCTAAACTCTTTCTATGCCTATTTTGTACCATGGCAATGACAGACCAGGATATGATGTTTAGGTTATTTTTCACCGAACACTTCTTATATCTCTTTATATTGAATTACATGGAACAACAATTAAGAGCGAAGATAAATTTTTGGGGTTTTTTGCGTATAAACCACCATTACAGACGAAATTGCAGATATATCATTCTTGGAAACCTATTAGTAGGCATATCACTGGTTTTAACGAAAACTTTCAAAAATATCATCGTGGTTAACTTTTGTCGACAAGGACATGAATATTCCACAAAGATTCAAAGCTTTCCATTAGTTGGTCGTCAAATGACAAGAATACCCTCCCCTCCCCACCATTCAGAGAGAGAGAGAGAGAGAGAGAGAGAGAGAGAGAGTACAAGGGGGGATGATGTTCCAACGGATTTTCCGGCGGGGTGGTTTGCAGCAGGGGGAGGGTGGGCAATGTGCACCTCAGCTTCACGAAGGCCCTTGGGCTCCAGCATGAAAGGAAGTTCAACAAGGGTTTCCCGAAGGAGCCGCCCGCGGAGGACAGGGACAAGCCGCTGGCCTACTTCACCATCCGGAATTTGCTGGCAAGACTTGATAGAATGCCACCCCAAAGCTAGGATCTTGGTGATTGGCCACAGCCTCAGCTGGGCACTCACCGCCCTCTTCCCTGCTCTGCTCGCCATCCACAAGGAAACGAACACCACCCCTCCCTGCCTGGAACCCCCCCTGGCCCTCTGCTGCGGTCCGATCTGACATCTGGCGGTCGCCGCAGTTTTGACCCTGGGCATTATTGTCTTTTACCATGTGTAGTTAAAGGTGACCATGGTTAGGTTGACAGGTGGTAACAGCGGGTTACGGCGATGGCATTTTTGAAAGTTTTTTGTCAAAACTAGTGATATGCCTACTAATACGTTTACAGGAATGATATATCTGCAGTTTCGTCTATAACAGTTATTTATATGCAAAAAACCCTAAATGTTTATCCAAGCATTTTGTGCTCCAATAGTATCATTAATATTACTGTAGTTTAATGTGGGCAATCGAATGCGAATTTGAACTGTAAAACAAGGCTGGCTTTGCATATTGTTAATAACCCCTGACATCATTATTCTATTTGACAGCATGTTGGAATGATTTTGTAAACAAGTTCATCTTGAATACCTTTGGCAGGCAGTTTCCAGATGCTTCAGAATTATCTGATTTTGGTTGTTTCATTGTGCTTGCTTTTGGGGTTACTGCTTTACAATTAACAGGTATGGAAGCATCTGTGCATGTATTTTGTCATATCTCTGTTTTCTTATATGGTGATTTATTTTTATTTTTCTTGATTTCTTCACTACTTTAAAACTGCAATAATTTGACACTTGCTCTTTGGATGTTGTACAATGTATTTTGCCTCAGATATCAGCCTAATTTATCACATTATTCGTGGACAAGGGATAGTAAAGCTTTACGTAGTGTACAACGTACTAGAGGTGCAGAAATAGAATATTTATGTACTTGAGTTGAGAAAGTATACAACTTTGTTTTTTGGCTAGATGATTAACCTCTTTCTTCACCTGTTTGGCAGATATTCGATAAGCTACTCCAATCCTTTGACGAAGATGTCTTGCAAGTTCTCTTCAATTCTGCAGATGGGCTTGCAACCTGTCCACCTGACAGTATAACCTTTGGCTTGATCACATTCATTTTTGATGAAATATTAGCCATTATAGCATTTAATATCCATTTAAATGCATGCTTTTCCTTTTAGCGATTACAATGTCATTCAATTCCATACCTGATTAGTTATTGAATGTTATACCTTAACAAAACATACCTCTGCATTCATTCATCTTATTAGCTCAGGCAATCACTTTATCTACCTGCATTGTTGCACATAACAATGCTTTGCTGGCACTGCTTGTGTCAAATAACTTTGCTGAAATAAAAAGTAACGTCTTCAAACGTGTGAGCAAGGACAACCTTCACAGTCTGGCACACCTTGGTAAGTTAGTCCTGTAAAGTTCCTCTCCTTATAAGAAAGCCTTGTGCAGCATTTGTCAATCCTCATTTGTTTATTTCTTTGATAAGTTACATAGCAAGGACATCCATTTCCATATTTGTATAAGTTGCATAGCAGCATTATTTGCTGGAACACAATGGGTGCATAATTTCTTTCCATGCTTTAAATTGTGGAAGCTGTGAATGATTATCTCCAGACAGCTAAATGAGCATGACTTCTTTTCAGAGTCTCATTGGGTTAAGGTTCAAGAAAGGTCATATATTTAACATTTAAATATAAGAGTATCAGTCAATTTTTTTAATGAAGTGGATGATATCAAATTTTCATTAATGAATAAAAACTTGTAAAAAGGTGACTATGTTAGAGTAATGCTAAGATCAGAAAAATTCTTGCTGAAAAAAGGCAACGTCCATTCCAAGTACCTATGCAAACCTCCTATCATAATGAACTGTTCTAGTCCAGAATACATGATGATGTTGCATGCTCTTTAACATGTCAATAATGAGGAAGTATGTCAACATTGACAGTATTGAAATTTGGCTGTCAGTCATACATCTTTACGGAAATATCTTTCCAATTCGATTACCAACCAGAGAGTCTCTAGAAGTTGTGTGATGCCGCTAGCATTTGCTGGCGTACCCTGGCTGGTTTGGCCAGAAGGCAACTAATCCATGACTCTCACCCACAGCTAGTATCCCTAGTATTGTCCCCTTCGGAGTTCATGGAATATTGCTACTAATCCCATGGACTTGGTAGCTTAGGTCTTCAATGACAATCACCAGGGAAGTGGATGGACTTAATTGCTCAGAAGGCCTTTGAGGGAGGAGGAGATCGATGAAGTGAGTGATCTTTTGCTCCAAGTTCAAGGGTACAAGCTTAATATCAGGAAAAAGGATGGATGGGTTGAAGGACCCTAAAGGTACTCTTACGGTGAAATCTGCATATGAGGTCATTGTAGATGGTGGGATCTGGCACCCACTTGCTTCCTATGTTTGGTCTCCTGCTAGTCCTCTGAAGTAAACATCCTTATGTGGAGGATATCTCATGAGTGCCTCCCAACATGTGATATGTTAGTGCACTTCGACACCATACATTCCATGTGTGGGATGGAGGAAAATGTGGATCACCTGTTCGTGGGCTGTTTCTTTGCACAAGAAGGATGGCACCAGATTTTTGATAAGTTCCAGTGTGGTAGTATCTCCTTCGGTCCAGGTGACAAAATGTTTCTTCAATGACACAGAAAGTGAGCATGTAAAGGGGATAACAAGGTTTCATTGATCATCCTTCACACAACATTATGGGCATTCTGGGGTGTAGGAAATGGAAGAGTCTTTAGGACATAAGCCAATGACCCTGGTAAGGTGATCAGGTTGTTCGTGAATGTAAGGGAATGGGGTTCTATGTTTTGTGAAGTGGACAGCTGTAATTCATCCCTTTTTGCCCTTGATTGGGGATGATGCAAGTATTTTGGGAATTGGTGTTTTATATAGAGGAGTCTTTGTTGCTATTGAAGGGGAGTTTTTGTCGTTATTCCCTCATTATTTGTATATCCAGTTTCATCTTTATAGAAATTGTCATACAATACACTTTCAGAAACCTGCAAAAAAAAAATGCTGGGAACTTAGCACTCTGAATTGGCAGTTCTTCCCTGCCCACTAACTTATATTTATCAAGACTCAATTGGTATTCCTTCGTCATAGCCCATATCTATAGGGTAAAGCATTATAATGGTAGTAATGATGATGATGTAGGCTTGTTGACTACGGCATAGGTTGAAAGGGTGTAACAATATTTAGGGTGTTGACATGGATGTACTATCCTATAGATGGGTTGTCTTATTTAGCTTGTCTTTTATTGTTATTGTTAATTAAGCAAATATTATTTTACCTGCAAGCTGCATATGTTCTAAAGTCTTTTCTAATTGATTTTGACCAGACATCATAGAGAGATTCCACATCACTGCATTCGTATTATTTGTATTGGCTCAAAATATTCTCGAGGCTGAGGGATCCTGGTTTGGAAGTTTTCTTACTGTAAGTTCATGGATTATTCATTTAATTTTCCTTGTCAAAGATATGTTCATTAAGTATTTCCTAAATCCTTTGTTTTTATTTCTTTGGAATGACAGAATGCACTATTGGTTTATGTGTGTGAAATATTTATTGATGCAACAAAACATTCATTTCTTGCGAAGTTCAATGAAATAAAACCCATTGCATACTCAGAGTTTCTGGAGGATCTTTGCAAACAGGTAATCTGCAAATATGCCTGCTTTTGCTTTCTGCAACTATATGATCAGCTTTCTTAATAAACTCTCCAAGATGTGCATGCAGTGTTAAAAATAAGTACCATGTCACTGAGAATGCAGAAGTTGAAACTTATTAGTATTAGGGGTGTCAATGGCAAGGCTTAGCAAAGCCCAATCCCATTAAGAAAAATTAGGCCTAAGCCCCCTTCTCTATGCGTAAGACCGAGCCCAATATAAATTGGGTTTTGGACTCGAGCTTCAGACCTGAGGTAAGAAACATCACTGGCAGCACCTATCAGCCTCATATGAATTAGTCTCTATATGCTCCTCACTTGGCATAAAATAGTTCCAACCGTTAAAGCGGTTGAACATAGGTTAATAATAGGTGACAGGGAATATGATGATCTTGAAGGTGTATTAAAAATGTAGATTTTATAAGGTAATTTTTACATGTTTGAACAGAGATCACTTTATTTTATTTAGGGATTACCACATCATCAATTCACATGAGCCGAAATCGGTACCGAAATCGGTACTGCCATCCCTCCCTCCCTCCCTCTCTCTCCCTTTCTCTCCTTCCAACAAAACTGGGGGCAAAATGGTAATCTCACAGAGTTACCACCGTTAACATCAGATGTAAACTTATGGGCATGACAACTCGGGTTAAGAGATTTGAGGGGTATTGAGTTAAATTCCATAAAGGTCAAGGTATAGGGGTAATATTAAAAGATTTCAGGGGTATACAGATAATTTTTATTTTTTTAATTATGGTTTTAAATTCTTGGGTGCACAGAAAAGGGAGATGATAGTTTGTTATTCGCTTCAGTGATTGCAGTCATTATTTCTCATGAATATCCTTTTCAAATTCTTTATTGTTGGATATGTGAAATATCTCCAGTGTGTTCATTTCTTACCTGTTCCATATATTTATAACCTACTTGTCTACTCCTACAGTCGGACAGCATCATATTTTCGTTTTCAACAATCTTCATGCCCCTTTTTGCAGACACTCAACATTCAGTGCGAGGATGGCAGAAAAAACCTAAACTTTATTCCTATAGCACCCGCTTGTGTGGTAAGCATTGGACTAACACTTACTCTTCAGGCATATCAACACTTTGCCGTAATATTCACGCTGTCATTATGAACCCTTTTCCACAGGTCATCCGGGTGCTGACTCCAATCTATGCCACCGTTCTTCCCTATGGTCCACTCCCCTGGAGGCTCTTCTGGATCCTCTTCTGGTCCTCCCTCACCTACATCATTCTCGCCATTTGTAAGACTCTGGTGGGTCTCACACTAAACCGTCTAGCCACTTGGTACATCAACCAGCGCCAAGAGAGAAAGCACCATGCAGACTAAAAAGCAAGGACACTTCGTGTTGCTTCTTGACACACGCCCATTTTACCACATCGCATCATCCATGGAGCATGTGGCAAGTGCGGTAAGGAGGGGAGTTTTGCTTTCTTTGCCCCTCCTTACCCCAGCAAAGCCAAGAGCAGCTCCCCTGCTGCGCACGCTGGGTATCCACACCGTCCCCCTTAGACAGACAGCAGTCTCCTCGCGTTCACAAGGCGCTGCTCCCAAAACCAGGCTTCTGATCTCCATCCCAGGGCCAGGGTAGACCTGGAGCCTCTCGATCGAGCTATATAATAAGCAAGGAGGAAGACTCGGAGGACACCATGCCCACCACTTCTCGCGCCGCGGGATAGAAGACTTTGTTGTAGTTTTCCCCATGTGATACCAGTGGTATGAAAGTATTCTAGTGAAGGAAACTTGGGCTTCGTCCTCCTTAAAAAAAAATAAAGTTTCTCCTTCTTCTTTCGGCTTCTCCTCCTGCCAGGCGCTCTCACTGTACTGACTACATGGTTATTCTTGGTTGTCGGTTTCCTTGGTCCCCCGCAGCTGTCAAACCCCCCCCCCCTTCCTTGGGTTACGTGGGACGTGGTCACTTGGCTGTTATCTCCTTGTGACCCACGGCGACCGTCAGATTCAAGTGGTGTAGGGGAGGATCCTGGTGGCCCTTTGCGGCCTACCTTGTTTGTCTGATCGAGTTTGATGGGAAACTGTGGAGGTGAGATCCGTGCACCGTGTACCGAGGAAACACGGGAGACACAGGATTCGTTTGGCCAATTGTTTATATTTGGAAGTCATTTTAAGTTTCTCCATTAACCTGAAGTTCCAGCATTAGACGTAATAAATGAGAGAAGTCTAGCAGTTTCCAACGTAGAGCTGTTTACTAACCCTGTTTTTGATATACTTGTCCAACTTTGGAATATAATGTCAAAAGCATTTCCATCCCCACGACAATTGGATCAAGTTTGATGTTTATGCCTCTATGAAGTTTAATGGTTAATCTAGTGTCGAAAGATGTCAAGTTTGGATAATTATATTCGTCAATCTGACTCTTACAGTTATGTCTTTTGGACTTAACAAAAAGTTGTAGATCTCCACGCTGCTTCCACTCGGGGCGGCGTCCGACACGCCCGAGCTTATCATCATAAGTCATCTTCTCTACTGTAAATCTCGAGCTCTTGCAACCTTCGTTAGGTTTCTACAGTTTATGACAGCGGACTTCTAGCCGTCTATTTCACCATGTTTAGGCCTACCCTTCCCTCCCCACAGATCCCCACACCCACCCACCCACCCCACATGTCTACAAGGATAAGTTTCCATCACGTGTAATTCTTTGAAAGCTGCACATTGTCTTGTCTTTGTATGACAAAACATCCTTCCACCGTTATAAGTAGATCAAAGATTTTGATCTTTACATACTACACCATTTTATCTCTCTTTATTTTATTTTAGTGTCGACAAAATGCCTATTTTGAATACTCACATTAGTAAGGGACTCTCAAATTCTGGAACTTAGTTTAATTTATATTTCGGATTTTAGAAAAAAAACTGTAATTTGAACATTTTTGCCAAACATTTCGGATTTTATAATTATCTAAAAACAGCTATACTTGTTTTTATTTATATCTTCACATTAAAAATAAAAATAAAAATAACTTTCTTCTAAAATTTACTTAAAATATCACACTAGACTGGAGATTTTACTAGGAAGTTAGACTTGCAATCATATTTATGGCTTCTTCGAAGGTTGTCGGGTACCTCTAGAACCTATGTCTACACCATGCCTCTTTGGGGGAGGGGAGGGGAGGGGGGTGCAAAGAATATCAAGAGTGAATTTCCGCTGAATGAGGAAGATGCCGGAGGAAGATCGAGCAATCTCATTGTCGAGAAAATATTTTGGAGAGTCAAAGTCTTTGAGGTGAAATTGAGAAATTGAGATTGTTGAAATTGAGTCACGGGCTGTGAATATTAATTGAGTGGAGGTGATAAGATAAGAAATATACGGAATTTGATCGTAGAATAGGTTAAGTGGATAAGTTAAATTACAGGTAAGATATTTTATAAAATACATCAAAATATTTTGATTAGGAGATAAGATAATCCAAAATATCATTGAGAATTGTGAAAAAAATTTAACCTTCGTTATTCTATCATTTTGGTAGAATAAATTATTCCGAGATAAATTAAGATAAGAGATAAAATACCTTATACGAGTAATCAAAAAATAATAATATAACTTCCAATGAAATATCTTAATTTATCTCTATTTATCTCCAAAACAAACAGCCCCACGAGAACGTCCTTCCCACGCCTTTCCCCCACTTGCAGTCGCAGTTCTTCTTCACACCCCTTTCCCTTCAAAATTTCTGCTCGTGAATGTCGCCACACACGGTCATGGGTCTCGGGCCACGCCGTATGATTTGGCCATGCAGCACGTGGGTTCGGCGCTCTCACCGTCAATACAAACCCCCACATATATTAATAGATGAATGAAACCAAGCCAAGAGTTAGGCTGCAGCCGCGGTGGGCGTTGTTAGGACCAACGACCGTCGGCATCAGCGCCACTCCCCTTTACACCGTCACTTCCTCCCTTCCCCCGTACGACCCCTATAAAAAACGCACACTCCAACAGGTCAGATAAGCTGTATGTACTCAGCTAAGCTGCTCTCGGGGAAGGAGAGAGAGAGAGAGCCCAAGGTCAAGGTGGCTAGGTAGGTCACCCCGCCATGGATTCCTCCGGCTCCCACCACTCCTCCTTGTCCAGGAACCTCCTCTTCCTCCTCCTCCTCGTCTCCTCCAATCTCCTCACCTTCCACCTCTTATCCTCTTCCTACTCCTCGGCCTGCTCCTCCTTCTCCACTCCTTCTTCCTCTACCTTGAGGGAGGCTACGGCTTCCATTGCCGTTGCCGCCGCTGCAGCGCCTCCCCCGCGGGTCGAGCTCCCCCCGGAGTTCCTCGCCTTCACCTCCCCGCACCGCCTCCCCTTCGGCCACAACCCCAACTTCGACTCCGACCACATGCGACCCCCCGTCGGCCACCCCTGCACCCTCTTCCCCAACGAGCTCCGCCAGTTCATGACCTACCCGGTCAACGGCTCCTGCCCCGACGACGAGGCCCGCGCCCAGAAGCTCCTCCTCAAGGGCTGCGAGCCCCTCCCTCGCCGCCGCTGCCGCCCCGCCGCCGCCCCCTCCGCCGTCGAGCCCGCCCCGCTCCCCCAGAGCCTCTGGTCCACCCCGCCCGACACCTCCGTGGCGTGGACCGCCTACAGCTGCAAGGACTACGCCTGCCTGATCGACCGCAAGAACCACGGGGGCTCCTACGACTGCAAGGACTGCTTCGACCTGGAGGGCAGGGAGCGCCACCGCTGGGTCCACCCTCCCTCCACCAACTCCATCGACTTCTCCATCGACGAGGTGCTGGCGGCGAAGCCCAAGGGCACCATTCGCATCGGCCTCGACATCGGCGGCGGCTCCGGCACCTTCGCCGTGCGCATGCGGGAGCGCAACGTGACGGTGGTGACCACCTCCATGAACCTGAACGGGCCCTTCAACAACTTCATCGCCTCCCGCGGGGTGGTGCCCCTCTACCTCAGCATCTCCCAGCGCCTGCCCTTCTTCGACAACACCCTCGACATCGTCCACTCCATGCACGTCCTCAGCAGCTGGATCCCCGACACCCTCCTCCACTTCATCCTCTTCGACGTCTACCGGGTGCTCCGCCCGGGAGGGGTCTTCTGGCTCGACCACTTCTTCTTCACCGAGCACCAGATGAGCACCTACGCCCCCATGATCGACAGCGTGGGATTCCACCGCCTCAAGTGGGTGGTCGGCAGGAAGCTCGACAGGGGGCCCGAGCTCAAGGAGATGTACATCTCCGCCCTGTTAGAGAAGCCGTTAAAGAACGCCTGGGGGAAGAAGAGTTAGAAGCAGCTGATCAGGAACTCAGAACCACCGCCAAGATGCCTCCTTTATTTGGGTCCGCCCCTCCTGGAGAAGCCATTAAACAACTCTTGGTTGAGTTAAAAGGAACTCAGAACCACCGCCGATTAGATGCCTCCTTCAGGTCCGCCCTGCTCTTCTCCTTTTAACTTCTTCTCTTCTCCTTCAGTTGTTTGTTCTTAATTTTCAAGTTGAGGGTTGGTAGGCTAACCAGCTAAGTCAACCGGTGGGAAGATCTGAACTGCTGCGACACGTTTCGAGGGGAAGATATTTTGTATCATTTAAGGCTAGACTCTGTGTAATAGTTCCACTCCTACTGCAATGAAGGAAGGAAGGAAGGTGGAAGTTGCCTTCTCCTGTTCAGACTTCAGAGTTCAGACTGTTCCTGTTTGTTTCTACACTTTTTGTCCATGTGTGGATGGTCTTCGTCTTCTGTTTTTTATGTTTTCGCTGACAAGTGGACGTGAATGCGCGTGTTGGAAGGCGGACCCAGGGGCTATCGGTTGGTTTTGGGTCCGCAGGCCCGACCCATAATCCATTTCTGTGTGATTTGTAGGGGACCTGAAAGTCATAGTTAACTGTTGGGTGGGATTGGTGGGGAACAGGTCAGCCACAGGAGTCCCGATTTCATGACTACTTGCTGAAGAAAATTGAGAGATACCACACACACCACTTAAAAAAAAAAGTGCGGTATCTGACAGACAGTCTATATGTAGGAAGAGCTTTTTTCTGGTCATTAAAACATATGTACTTCGTTTCATCAAAGGAGAAGAATAGTAACCCTAGTACATAGGGCTTTCGATGAGCTAGGTCTGGGTCGAATTTAGGTCAGTTCGATTCTATCCGACATAAATTTGGTTTGAACTGAACTCTAATTTTAATATTAATAAATTAGATCTAGACTAATCCTATTACATATGGTTATCACTAAAACATATGTACTTCGTTTCACCGAAGGAGAAGAATAGAAACCCTAGTACATAGGATTGTCAATGAACTAGGTCTCGGTCGGACTTAGGTAAGTCTGGTCTAGATCTAACTTATCAATATTAAAGTTTGAGTTCAGTCCGAACTCAACTTATGTCGAGCCGGACCGAGTGAGGCCTGACACTATTTAAAAAATACAAAGTCTAACTAAGGCCTAGTCCGGCCCGACATGACAACTTAAATAAAATAATAAAAATTAATATATTTAATAATATAAATTTATAATCTCACTAAATTAATTAAAATTTTATATTAATTATATAACTTATGTGAAAATAAAATTTTTAATTTTTAATTAAGAAAAATAATATAATTTTAACGAAGTAATTTTAAAATTTTAAAGTGAGAATAAAAAAAAAGATCGGGCCGGCCCGTGAGCCAAACTCAAAGCCCGTGCCTGACCTGTAGACTTAATCGGGTCAAACTTTTAGGTCCAATTAAAAATCCGCGGGTCGAAAAAGATCTTACGACTCGACCCGAAATCAGGCTAGAACTAGGCCGGACAATTATCCGTTTAAAATTCGAACCGAATTCGAATTCGTATTCGTTTAATCGGATAATTATCCGAATAAGATATCCCACAGATAATTTAATCGGATATCTGATATCCGATTATTAATCGGATACGAATTCGGATATTGAGATATCCGTGTCGGATATTATCCAACCGAATATGAACTCTTAGATAAAAAATCTAAAGATACGCATATTCTATATATAATTAACTCAAATCTTAATATATTGTTTGATTACTCTTTTTATCCTTTTTGTCTCAAAATATAATTTAAAAATAAGAAATCCACTTACACCTATTTGATAAGTTATCTCCTATTTTTTAGGATGAAGTCTAATCTTTTGATAACATCTCCCAAAATAAAAAATAATTTTCACTCTTTTTTTTGAGGAAACAACATATGACGTTCTCACACGGCTCACACGACTCACCTCTAAGTAGGTTTAGTAATTATCCGTTTAAAATTCGAATCGAATTCGAATTCATATTAATCCGATAATTATCCGAATAAAGTATCTGATGAATAATTCGATTACTAATTGAATAATTCGATTATTAATCAGATACGAATTCAGATATCACACTATCCGTTCTATATCCGCTCCGTTTACAGATCTAGTTAGAACCGTAGACCCGTCGGATTTACCCGACCCATTGACAACGGTACATATAAACTCAAATATACGGAGATAAAGGTTGCGTTAACGATAAAGATACCTGGGGAAGCCGCTAACTGTTAAACCCCCGTGTCTTAATTTTGATATATATTAAGATTCATTGTTGAGCAATTTTTGAGTGATGGCATAATTTAAGTAAAAATATTGTACATATAAAAATTTCATAGCATGTACTTCCATATATAGTTTAAGCTCAAAACATAATGCTTAAAATTCAAGAGCAAGATTATGATTGAAGTTAATTCTAACTTTTCTCCCTTCGACTTAAAACAACATGTTAATCACTCTATTTGAACATTTCATTGATCAGATCATTTCGAACAGTTAGTTTAACTGAAGTAACATTTTGAAAATCTTTGAACTCAGCCTTAAATCCCCCGCGTCAATCATATTTCAAAAGAGCAATTGTTACAGAATTCCCTTGATTCCTTAAAACTACCCCGAGTTCGTTTTCAGACTCAGTTGAAACATTTTGATTGTATCCTTTAATTGAGTCGATCCACTTCAGTCAAGATAATTTTATTAGGGCTATATTTCACTTAGTTGCACCATTGAGTTACAAGCTAATTCCCATTCGAATCACTTGATGAATCTTTTTAACTAAAAAAACATTAAATCTATACTATATACTCTAAAAGAAATGGGTGGTTTTTTTTTTCGCCGGTTCAAAGGTATCGTCCCCAGCGGAGTCTCTGCCGGTTCAAAGGTTCAGAAGGTCTCTGCCGCTCATCCGCTCGGAGGTCTTGTGCAATACCACCACATATGAAATTATTTTCACCAGAAGAGTTCAACCGTTTTTCTGAAAATAAGAAAAGACGAAAATGAAAGAACAGAGTAAAAACACTCCGGAAACGTATGTTTACAACTTACCAAAGACAAGCTCGGGGCCTGGTAATTCAATTTTATAGACAAACTAAATTTTGTGTAGCAAACACGATTGAATTCCAGCGGAGAAGCAAGCCCATCTCTCAGAGAGAGAGAGAGAGAGAGAGAGAGAGAGAGAGAGGTCTCCGCCTCGGGCGATGCCTATGCGAGCAGGCGGCGCCAAGAAACCTAGCACCGAGACGACGAAGGCGATGGCTGCGATGGGGCCAGTGGGACCCTGAAGCTCTTCTCACGGCAAGCATGGACGGTGGAACGGGCGATGGCCGCCCTGCTCGCTGAGCGTTTACAGCGGGAACAGGGAGGGCCCAGGGACGACCGGCGATGCTGGCTCGCTTGCAGCCACGTGAGGACGGGAACGGTGAAGGGCGAGGCAGGCGGCGACGTCAACGGCAGCGGACGGGAATGGCGGTGGCGGCCCGGGCTGCGCACAGACGGCAGGAGGCCCGGCGGTGCTGTGCAGGCTGCGGAGCAGGGCGCCACGCTCTGTTTTAGTGGCCGAGATAGGCAGTGCCAGCAGCAGCGGCCGAAGAAGGCCAGCCGCGGGCAGCAGCGATTCCAGCCGGCGGCAGGCGGATGGCCTCCGCGGTGGCTGATGGCCGTAGTGCAGGTCGGTCGTCGTGGACGCGCGAGGGCGGAGGTGGGGAAGACGATCTACAGTTGCATGGGGGGGGGGGGGGGAACGTATAGCGACAGGGCCACTTAATGACAGGAAAAAACACTCAAATAAAGGAACTGTGGGTCCTGTGGCTCACAGTGGGGGGGAAGCAAGCGACGAGGAATCAGTGAGGGGACATAAGGTGAAGTGGGGTAACACGGAGGAGAAAGAGAAGAAAGAAATAGAGAAGATTTGGGTGTTTGGCCTCACTTTAGGAAGAAGAAGGAGGGGGGTTGAGACATCTGGTCTGAAGGATAAATACACAACGATGCTCTAAATCTTGATCTAACCATTTTTTATCCCAATTAGAGTTAACATCTCTTTATTAGTAAATAAACAAAATTACAAGCAAACTCATTTTCTTTATTCACGCCCATAATACTCTTACCTTAAAAAAAATATAAACAACCAAAATAAACTCTGAACTAAAATAATCTATAAATTAACTGTAAAAATATAAGAAAATAATAAAAAGTATTTTTAGCCCGAATCTCTTCAACGGTTTTAAATAAATCTGAATCTTCAAATATAATCCGTACAACTCGCTCCGCATCAACACGGAGCACTTGACGACGTGCATCGACAGAGAACAACAAACGGCTTGCCAAGGAAGCTCGAAGAGCAGCGGGGAACGGCGGAGGGCTTGCCTTGGGAGGGTCGGGAGATCGCCGAAGGCGCGCGGTGGCTTCACACCGGAGAGTAGGGAGCTGCGCCGCCAGAAAGAGTGGAGAGAAGTTAGAAACAAAGTTTGACGGATCGATATAGCAATGTAAATGGATCAGTTAAATTCGAAAAGTTGAATGCCCGTATCCTCAAAAAAATTACAAATATCATATATGAATATTATCTTATTATTTTCACAATTATTAATACTAACATTATTAGTCACGAGTATGGATATACTATATATCGATATCCACGTTCATCTAAAAAATGAGTCTATATTCACGTCTAACATAATGTGAGATTAATGAGAAATAAAAAATTTAATTAATTAATTTTATTTTAAATAATTTTTATATTTTATAAAAATATTTTAATAATTTTAATAAAAATGTTAAATCGCAGATACAACGAGACGGGCATCGGACTAAGAACATATTCGAATCAAGTATGAGTTAAGATGCACTAAAATTATGATCAATTTAAATATAAAATTAATATTTTAAATTATATAAATTTAAATATATATAATTATTCAAACATTATTCAACCTAATATGAATTTGCTAATGTGAGTAATTAAACTTACGAATATTTTTGACATCCTTAATATGTTATGTATCCCACGTGCAAGATTGTGCTATATTGGAAACATGACTCTGTCATAGTGATACGAGTACGATACGATGTCAAGACCGTTGAGATAGTAGAGATAATGGCGGAGGCCGAGAGAAAGTCGACTCGAGAGTGAGAGATATGGGAGCGGAGGTCAGGTGCTCCGGTCACTAGCGGATGGCGATTGCGAGGCAAAGTGAGGGACCGACCGCCTGACGAGCAAGATGTTGAGTAGCACAACGGGGTGAAGGCCGTGGAGCCACTAGACAGAGGCCGGTGGAGATCGCTATGAGCCTGACAGGACAGCGGCATCGCAGGAGTGGGTAGGCTAAGGGCACGTTTGGAACGGATTGAGCAGAGGGATTTTAGACTCTCCAATTATTGGAATCCCTCCTCCTCCTCCAAAAATATTTTCAAATCTCCCAATGTCCCATCAGGATTTACTTTATGATAAATTTTCATGTTTTCACGGGATTTTGACGATAAACATGAGAAACATCAGTTGTTTGATCTTGGGATTAATTTTGAATCCAATTGCTTGTGTTCATAAATTTTGTCAGTTGGAATTAAAACATTATGTGCACGTGTGTTTTCTTTTTCTTTTTCCTTTAACTTTCTCCCTATCACTTATACATAGCTTGAGCTTCATACTTTCTTTTCCTTTTTCAATTTTTTGTTGCAAATTTCATATGGTTTAAAAGATTCTAAGTTAAAATAGATCCTGCGCAAGGTGCATCGTGCACTTTGATGGGTACCATGGCCTATTATGTGAAGAACTCTTGAGAGAGGAATCTGTAGTAGAAAACAGAATTCTCCCTCTGGGGGCTGCTACTATCATCCTTTGGTCACTTTTAGTAGTTGTTTCAAGATGAGAGATGCAGTGTAACAGTTGAATGCTTGTGTTACGTGTAGCCTCTATTATAGAAGTTTAGTTAACAAGGGTAGGTTTTTTTAAATGATTATTGAAGCATTGGTATACTTTGTTAGCCATACCAGCAGCCAACATGCCAACACTTAGGGCAAGACATTCTTGTGAGTTACCATGAATCTGCACAACATTAAGCATGCCATATTAAGCCTCTTCTTAGGTTTATAATTTCAACTTCACCCCTAAACTCACGCTTCCCTTGCCCACCATCGACTTTGAGTTGCTTGACAGCTATCTCCCTTCCATCTGGTAGACACCCCTCGTACACAACCAAAATCACCCTCACCCAATAGATTTTGGCTTGAAAATTCATTTGTAACCTCCGATAACTCCACATATGTGAACCATGGTCTGGAATGGCCCAACCTTGAATCCGATGGTGAGCACTGAAATCCATGATTGGCTGAGCTATTTTTTACCAGAGTTGTTGGACTTCTTGGATCTGAAGACTCTGATGATAGAAAGAATAAAAATGTTCACTGATAAAGAGATCAAATAAGGTTGAATTGGAATTTCTTTCAATTTTTTGAGTTATAATAATTAAATACATTTCATAAAAAAATAAAATAAAGTAGAATGAAACTCTCAACAGAGTGATATTGATACATATACGAAGATTATCTAATGTCCTGTTTGGTTGGAGTATTAATTTTGATATAGCGTGAGTTTTGATATTACTATTTTTGAAGTTTATAATATCAATATTAAAACTGATATTAGAAGAATATAGAGGAAGATGGTTGATGGAAAAAGAAAAGGCTAGAGGTGGGAAAAAGAAAGTAAAGGAAGTCTTTTTTTTTGTAGTGGGTGATACCACTAATTGTCTTAAAAGAAAAGAGAGAAGTAAAGAAAGTCTTGAAATTCTCCAAAACTAAATTGTAACATTTTTAATGGTTTGGACCTGTATTAGATTTGTTATAATAACACACTTCAACAAAGGAGAGGTATCAAATTTGATAGAACATAACCAAGCACCCCTTATTAGTAACAATACCAACATTAATATTGATAGAATTATTTAATTGCAACCAAACACACCCCCCCTAAGATGTTCTCTTTTCCTGTAGAGTGTCACGTGTCCTTATCATTATTGGATATTTTCCCCAATTATATGGTCTCTGTTGGTAACAGATGCAGTCGCATGTACTTCAGATCATTTATCTGCTACTAAGTCATCGGTTCACAAAATAAACACGCGCGAACCGCGTTTTCTTAACTAGTATTCAAGAAAGTCCGTAGAAACCCTGTCAAGATCTCTCTACTGTTCTCGGTCGTAAACCACTGAGTCGATGCACAAAACGTGCGTCTAGACTCAGTCGAATATATTACGACTAAATAAAGTCGATGCACTTCTTGCGATTGACTATATAGTCGAATTATTCTTTGCGACTGAAAATAGTCGTAGTAATCGACTGAGCATTCTAATCAAAATCTTGCGACTGATTGTCACTCAACCACTGCATCCAAATGACTTGCTTCAATTGGCTCCTGGGTGAATTTGTAACGATCATTGTATACTTGATTAACCACATGCCCCTTCGTGCTTTAAAGGGCAAAACACCACTTGATTGGTTATAGGGAGTCACTACTTTCACTCTTCCTCCTGAAGTTTTCGGATATATTTGTTTTGTTCGTGATCATCGTCATGGAGTTCGGAAAGGTAGATCCTTGGGATCTCAAGTGTGTATCTGTTAGCTTTCATGATGACCAATGCCATTGCCCAGGCCACACATGGCTTCAACAGACCAATGGCCCCTCCATGAGCCACACACGATGATTCAAGAGAAGAAATTAGGACAACCATAGTCCTCACTCAACCGTCTTTAACTCAAAGGCCTCCGATTCTTAACCCCATTGATGCTACTTAGCACGATGCCCTAACAACGGCATACCAATCGATGCTAGCCTCACGGTCAATGCCATTTAATACCGAAGGCCAACCTCTCAAGATTGACCAAATGGCCTCCACAACTCTACTCACTACTTGGATATTCTCTAATCTCTCTCGAAATCGATCATAGAACCTGTGGGTTATGGGCCCACCACGCTTCCGCTGCGCAACTCTGCACAACATACCTCGCTGGAAAAGAAGATCTTGGCGCTCGCCATGAAGCAACTTCCAACTCGAGCTACATTCACGGGAACTCACGGAGACATATTCAAATAAAAATAAAAAAAAAACAATGGAATTTAAGGAAAACGCACCCGAGGCACCAATCCATCATCTCAAAATTATACCTACCATGAGGTAGGTCACCTTCTCGCCAGCCGAGCTGCACATCTCGCAACCCCGAGAATCCAACCTCGCCATGCCAAAAATCAATGCGGCTATTGGGACAGCCCCTCCGAGCAACCACATGCCAAAAGTCCCGCCTGACTGTGGTATTGGGATAGCCCCTCCGAGCTGCACCTCCCAATGTTAGAAATGATCCACCGTGTCTGAGGCGAACCCCAGACACACGCCTCAATACGCAAAACCCATGAAGAAGAATGCGAGAAAACTTCAAAAATAGGCAAAAGCCAGACAAAAATCATAATCGCACCTTCTAACGATGAGCACCAACGCGCCTGACACGACAAAAATACACCACGTACTCGGGGACCTCCATCTCCGCAAGGCCGTGCTAAGGAGACGGCCGGGGACACTCACGGCAGTAGTGCCCTACCTGACCACATCTGAAACACCTCCTCAACTGGCATTCACGCACCACATGCCCTGCCTGGGCGCACGTGAAACAGCTCCTGACTGGAACGACCGCTGGACAAGCCTGGCTGAGGTGGGGACCACCACATCTCTGGCACTGCTCCCTCTGAACCGTTGTTGGCATCGACTTATTTTCTCGAATTAATCGAGGATTAAGCATAGGGAAATACTCCCTAAATAGAGAAAAATGGCACATCGCCAAAGCTGCTCTACCAGTCGAGTTGAGCTCAAAAATCGAGACACTTCGCCAGGTCAAGCGGCACAACATAACAACCGGGGATCGCCCCCGAGCAAATGGCACTATGCCAGCCAGTTTCCCAACAACCGGGTCAGTTTCAGGATTCGGGACAACCTGCCGTACCTTACGGCACTCTGTGAAGATTCGTGGATCACCCTCGGACACCCTGCATATGGTATCACACCGCCGACGCTTCAACAACCGGGTTAACTCGGGACGCAGAGCAGCATGCCGCTTCATACGACTCTTCACCAGGGAGCGAGGGTCACCCCGAGCACCAGACAAACGTCATCGTCATGACGACGCCCCAGTCACCGGGCCCAACCAAGGGTCCTAACCAACTAGCCGTGACCCATGACAACATCGATAATCGATCGGGCCCACCTCCGATCACTCAGTTTGCGGGTTTACCCGCGTTCAACACAGCTACTCGAGCCGACACGGGGGCACCCGGACTACAAGCCACGTCATGTGGCACTCAGCAACGAGGCCAGGGTCTACCCTCAAGTCGCCTCCCTCCAGGCCTCTGAAGTCAAAGGAAGATCCATCTGGGCCAACCACAAGCTTCAGGAGCTCACAGCAACCTTATACGGCCCACGCACACGTGTCGGGAATTTCCCCGAGCACCTGGTGGGCGCGTATGCTCCAGCCACTCTACAGTAAGCCGGAGCCCAACTCAGGACTCCCAGCAACCCATGCGTCATGCACCACCATCGCGCACCCGCACACGTGGATCGGGGGCAGCGCCCCTTGCGGGGGTTTCCGGGGGCGGAGCCCTCGGAAGAAAATTTCTATTTATAACGGGTCAAACTCCCAGTCAAACCCGCGGTAAACCCCCAGTCAAACCCCAAGTCAAACCCGCGGTAAACCCCTAGTCAAACCCTCAGTCAAACCAGGGTAAACCCCCCAAGGAGAGGGGTTTACACGGACTAGACTGGCCACCCAGTCTGGTCCGCCTAAACCCCCTGGGGAGGGGGGTTTAGGCGGATAAGACCCAGCCCATTGATTGGTCCGCCAAACCCCCCCCCCCATTAAACAAAAAAAAAATCTTTTTTATGAAAAAACCCCAGCCCCAAAGCCCAGTCTGCCTAAACCCATGGTTTAGGCGGACCAGCCTGACCCCCCAGGATGGTCCGCCTAAACCCATCCAAAAATAAAAAAGGATTTTTTAATGAAGAAAAACCCCTCCGTGAGGGGTTTAGGCGGACCAGACCAGCCCCTTAGGCTGGTCCGCCTAAACCCTCCCTCCCCCACTCCGTAAACAAAAAAAAAACCTTTTTTCTAAAGGTTTACCCGGACCAAACCCAGCCCTCAACTTGGTCCGGGTAAACCCCTCCCTGACCCTTCACATTCCCTATAAAAGCCATCCTAGGGAGCTCAATGGAAGGCATGAAATGCAAGAACCTATGACCTAACCGCTGCACCCTCGGAGTTCCTCCGGAGGCACCCAACGAGGGTCATACGCAGACGCGAGGAACTAAGTGCGTGCGTGGTTGGCTTGTTGATCGGCTCATACACGCCGAGGGTGTGTCTGATGGGGACATCGAGGCAAGAGCGTCCGCATTTTGTTTGCATTTATGTCCTTTCATATTTGTATGTATACCCTTGTGTTATATGGGTATGCAATTGTAGGTCTTAGTGGGTTTATATGTAAAATTCTAGTAGGACCAAGCAAGGGGGCCCTCATCCCTTTCCCATTGTTCTATGTCACTCATGTGGGGCTGGTCAACCATCCTAGGTGGCCATCTAAAAGGGTTGAATGTCAAAATGCCACATGGGTAGACAAGTGGTTAGATTAGTCTAAGGTAGGTTACCTACCTTCACCTACCAAGTCTCTTGGTCAAGGGGGCGCCCCTCTCCTCTTATTATTTTATTATTTTTGGTGTGTTAATCACACTTAATCCCAGCCATCCATTCCCCATCCCTAGATCCAAGGGTGTAGAATGGATTTGATACATGGCATATAAAAGGTTGTATTTTCCATTTGTTAGCATTAATGAAGAGAAAATTATTGGAAAATCAAGAGTGCTTCTTGTGCCCCTCCCCTCTCCCCTGGTGTTCATCTCCTCCAACCCCCAATTCTAGAGTGGTTTCATCTATATCCCCTCTCCTCAATCTCTGGTTGTGATCTGTGTCACCGCCGCCGCCGTTCGTGCCGCCATTGGACCACTATCGAACCACCGTCGAAGTTCTATCTTCAGCCAACAGCAGCCCCTTCCACACAATTCTGCAGTCAGCCCCGAGTTCTTCTTGATCTAAAAATTTTATGGTGTGTTCCTATCTTCAATCCCCACCACCACAAAAAAAATCCCGTCCAAATTCCATCATTTACTATTTTTCACATTTCGTGTGTTTCTGTTTCCCAGTTCTGCCCAGTTTCAGATCTGTGTGACAGCACCCCTGTAATCCCCCCCTCCGACCATCTTGTTGATTTTTTCAAACCCTTCCAATTTTACTGAGAGTTCTGTCCACCGTCCTCTCACTCCATGAATTTTCTTGATTTTTGATCAGCCTTCTATCCATTTTTCAAAATTCGTTCTCAGAGCTAGCTACAGTGCTGTCCACCTGTTCCCAGATCCGACCTCTGTCCAGTGCAAAAATCATATCACTTCTTAGCCACCTCCAATCAGTCCACAAAAAATATTACCATCTTCCTTGTGCAAAATCCTATAATGTTTGTGAAGAGCTCAGGAGCTGAATCGGTCATCAACCTCGCGGTCAACGGCAGTTCTCAGACAGCTCACCTATAGATCTGAGGTTTCGGGTACTGTACAATAGGAATTCAAAAATTCAATAAAGCCTAGATCCGTGCAGATCCAGGTCTGATCTCCAGACCTAGGTTGAAGGACTTCAAGTTAGCTTTCCAACGGCGCCAGTTTCGTGTCGATCCGACATCGGGGTTGATCGCAGCGTCCGTTCTCGCCGGAGCGCGCGCCGGAAAACAGAACCGGCAGATCCGTGGCCGGTTATTCCGACCGGTGCCGAACGGAGCCGCCCGGCCTCCGGTCGACGTTCCAGCGTGCCGCCAACCCAGGGAACGCTTCCCCAAGTGTCCCCACCACAGTGGTGCCACCGGGCCCCACACGGCCCCTCCGGACAGCACGTGGGCCCCACAGTCACAAGTTCGGGTGCTGCCGAAGAGACGCGAGAAGCCGCTCGTCAACCCGAATTCGGTCCTCCCGGACCCCATTGTGTCGCCCTTTACCTCCCTGCGTGGAGTGGGCAGTGCTTCATTGCTGTAACAAGTGTGTAATATTATTCTGGGAGTACGGGTTTCGGCCGGGTCCGTCGTCCCCATGCCGAGCGCGTGGAGGTATCGTTTTCGCTCCCTTCTCGGTATTTTGCTTACTTCATATATATTTGTTTATGCCGCTGCTAGAGAGCATGTGTAGGGATAATTAGCTCGCTTTATATTTATATCACCGCTGCTGCGAGAGAGAGCGTTACCGTCCCGTGACCCGATCCAGGCACAAAAGAGAATTGACCACCCTAGCTCTTGCCGATTTCTCAACCGTGCACGTCCGACGCTTCCCTCGTTAAGGGACAATCACGAGCTCACCTAGCGTCCGAGGACTGTTGTCGTGTCCGTGGTCTCGTCCCGCATCAATTTGGTATCAGAGCGAGTTTGAGTCTAGGGTGTCAAAAAAAAAGTGTCTTTTTGGGTCGCATACATTACTTTACTTGGTATATCAAAAGGTGTTGTCCGAACGTTAGGCTACGCCTATAGGGAAGGCCGCACACTTGTGCGAGTGATCTTCGGATCGCTTATCTCCGCCACGTATCGAGTCTTGGTTGTGTCTAGGTTGGTAGTCGAGTCAGCATTCCAACTTGCATTGTCGTTTAGAGTCATGTTTAGTCCATTGTCTAGTTGGTTTGTCTTGTCTCCACGTGTTTGCATGTCCATCTTATAGTTCCCCGGTGTCCAATGGACTCCAAGTCGCCTAGGCCGTACCACTGGCGGTACGACACCCGTGGGCTTGGCAACCTTCCCATCCACTTCCATCGGCCCGAAGCCTCGGACTTTCATGGCTCCAAGGTCCCGAGCGACTACCTCAAGTGGGAAGCCGCCATGGACGCGTATTTTGAGTGCTACACTATGTCCGATGCCATGCAAGCCAGCTTTGCCCAAAAGAGGCTTGTCCACGAAGCCGCCTGGAAATGGGAGAGTATAGAACGCACGAGGGAGGTTAGGATGCAACGGCCCATCGAGTCGTGGCATGAGATGAAGGGCGAGCTTAGAAAGGTCTACCTACCCGGCCCGGTCACCTTCAACCAACCCCGCCCCTTCACCTCCACCCAAGCCCACCAAAGCACTCCCAATCAAGTGGGCCACACCTCCAACCAACCCCATCCATTCACCGCCAACCAATCCTACCCAAGCGCTTCAAAGCAAATGGGTCCTAGCCGGAAGCAAGAGGTCCCGCCTATAGCCAAACCTAGGTCCACACTCAGGCCTAGAGACAATGAGCAAGTCCACCACGAGGCCCTTACTCCAACCCGCACCTTTGCCGAAATCTTAAAAATGTTTACGGACCGGTTGGATAGGATGGATCGGACACGTGCTCATATGGGCGGACTCCTACCCAAACCCAAGGAGGTCATAGCCGGTAGTCTTAATCCGGCCCCACCTCCGGCATCCCCAAGCCCTCTCCCCATCATGGAGGTCCCTCCTTCATCCCCCATGAGAGATCCAATGCTGCCACCCTCTCCTTCCGAGCTCTATTCGGAACCTTCTTCTTTGGAGCTACCAAAGCCCGATCCACCCATGTTTCTTACGGGAACGCTATACATAGTCGAGCCGCTTCTTCGTTGGCTCAAGGATGGCTTGGCCCCACCTCCCTTCCCATCTATGGACCCCACACTACCTCTAGTGTCAAGCAACTCATTTCACACCACCTTCCGGTCTCGTCACTATGTGGACACATTGGACGACCTTCTTAAAGGGTTAGACCGGCAGTTGACCTTTACGTATTTATTGGCCCGAGGCTTCGACCAATCCACTAGTCGTAGCTTCACCCATCCGGCCTTAGGATCCATTGCCTCCGTGTGCACCGTGGGGTGTGTCACCACGGAGATTCTTCTACTCCTCCCGATGCCGGTCGAGTCCGACTTCGTTCCCTTTTGCCCAAGGGAGGAATCCTATTTTCTACACATGTCCGTCGTCCCACCGATCATAATGTATGGCGGTGATTATGAATTCCAAACTTGGGACCATGTCATGTTGGAACCCATCTCACGGGGTCATACCTTCTTCGACCCTTTTGATCCCCTTACTAGTGAATCTACCGAGTCTCCATCTTCACTCCACTTCCTCCGCGGAGTTCACTATCAAGCCTTTTCCACTCGGGCCAAGCAAACTCCACATAGCCATAGGTCCGAACCTTCATTTGGGGGTAATGAAAATTTTGGTTTCCCCGATCCATCTAGTCCACCCGCACCTCCCGGACTTCCCATACCCAAGCCCAAAGTCCATGATTGGTGCATCATAGGGTGTCTAGGAGTTCCCCATGACGTCAACCTCCGGTTACGTCAAATGCATGCATGGCACACATTCGGGTGTCCTGGTCCGCCGTCACCCATGAACGGGTCGGACTAACCATAGATTTGTTTAGAGTCATGCATAAGTCTGTTTCTTATTTGTATGGTTTGCATGGTGAGTCTGCATGTGTCTTGTGTAAGCTCGTTGTCGATCTCTTATGAGTAAGAGGCGAGTGGACTCGCTCGATGAGTATGGGATCGGTTCTATATCTACACCCGGATCTAGTCACCTACAGGGACTCAGCGGTGATTCCTAGTGAGTCTTCGAGCCGCCACCTCCCCTTTTGAGAGTGCCCCATCCGGAGTGTCCACCTTTAGCCCATAGCAGTTCGTGCATATCGAGTATATATGGAATGAGCAGGTGATGGTCACTTGGAGTGGAGCATACCCGTGTTACTTGGCACGGTAACGGATCCGCCGGAGTATTCGAGCATCCATACCCCTACTCGACGGGGTCGAGTTCCTCCCACCCGGGGAGAATTGATGGGGACATCGAGGCAAGACCGTCCGCATTTTGTTTACATTTATGTCCTTTCATATTTGTATGTATACCCTTGTGTTATATGGGTACACAATTGTAGGTCTTAGTGGGTTTATATGTAAAATTCCAGTAGGACCAAGCAAGGGGGCCCTCAGCCCTTTCCCATTGGTCCATGTCACTCATGTGGGGCTGGTCAACCATCCTAGGTGGCCATCTAGAAGGGTTGAATGTCAAAATGCCACATGGGTAGACAAGTGGTTAGATTAGTCCAAGGTAGGTTACCTACCTTCACCTACCAAGTCTCTTGGTCAAGGGGGTGCCCCTCTCCTCTTATTATTTTATTATTTTTGGTGTGTTAATCACACTTAATCCCAGCCATCTATTCCCCATCCCTAGATCCAAGGGTGTAGAATGGGTTTGATACATGGCATATAAAAGGTTGTATTTTCCATTTGTTAGCATTAATGAAGAGAAAATTGTTAGAAAATCAAGAGTGATTCTTGTGCCCCTCCCCTCTCCCCTGGTGTTCATCTCCTCCAACCCCAAATTCTAGAGTGGTTCTATCTTCAATCCCCTCCCCTCTATCTCCGATGATCATCTGTGCCGCCGCCGCCGCCGTTCGTGCCGCCTACGAGCCGCCGCGGAGCCATCTTCAAGGTTCTGTCCTGCTGGACAGAGGTGACTTCCACGAAATTCTGCAGTCAGCCACGACGTCCTCTTGATCTGAAATTTTGAGGGTATGTTCTTACCTTGAATCCCCACCTCCACCTAAATTTTCACGTCCAAATTCCTTCATTTTGTAATTTTTCATTTTCGTGTTTCTGTTTCCCAGTTCTGCCCAATTTCAGATCTGTGTGATAGCACCCTTGTAATCCCCCCCTCTGACCATCTTATTGATTTTTCCAAACCCTCCCAATTTTACTGAGAGTTCTGTCCACCGTCCTCTCACAATATAAATTTTCCTGATTTTTGAGCAGCCTTCCATCCATTTTTTAAAATTCGTTCTCAGAGCTAGCTACAGTGCTGTCCACATGTTCCCAGATCCGACCTCTGTCCAGTGCAAAAATCATATCACTTCTTAGCCACCTCCAATCAGTCCACAAAAAATATTGCCATCTTCCTAGTGCAAAATCCTATAATGTTTGTGAAGAGCTCAGGAGCTGAATCGGTCATCAACCTCGCGGTCAACGGTAGTTCTCAGACAGCTCACCTACAGATCTGAGGTTTTGGGTACTGTACAACAGGAACTCAAAAATTTAATAAAGCCCAGATCCGTGCAGATCCAGGTATGATCTCCAGGCCTACGTTCAAGGACTGCAAGTTAGCTTTCCAACGGCGCCAATTTCGTGTCGATCCGACATCGGGGCTGATCGCAGCGTCCGTTCTCGCCGGAGCGCGCGTCGGAAAATAGAACCGGCAGATCCGTGGCCGGTAATTCCAACCGGTGCCGAACGGAGCCGCCCGGCCTCCGGTCGACGTTCCAGCATGCCGCCAGCCCAGGGAACGCTTCCCCAAGTGTCCCCACCACAGTGGTGCCACAGGGCCCCACACGGCCCCTCCGGACAGCACGTGGGCCCCACAGTCACAAGTTCGGGTGCTGCCGAAGAGACGCGAGAAGCTGCCCGTCAACCCGAATTCGGTTCTCCCGGACCCCATTGTGTCACCCTTTACCTCCCTGCGTGGAGTGGGCAGTGCTTCATTGCTGTAACAAGTGTGTAATATTATTCCGGGAGTACGGGTTTCGGCCGGGTCCGTCGTCCCCACGCCGAGCGCGTGGAGATATCGTTTTTGCTCCCTTCTCGGCATTTTACTTACTTCATATATATTTGTTTATGCCGCTGCTAGAGAGCATGTGTCGGGATAATTAGCTCGCTTTATATTTATATCACCGCTGCTGCGAGAGAGAGCGTTACCGTCCCGTGACCCGATCCGGGCACAAAAGAGAATTGACCACCCTAGCTCTTGCCGGTTTCTCAACCGTGCACGTCCGACGCTTCCCTCGTTAAGGGACAGTCACGAGCTCACCTAGAGTCCGAGGACTGTTGTCGTGTCCGTGGTCTCGTCCCGCATCAGTGTCACACGTACTCCTCTCATGCGGCGTCTAGCCATCGCACACATGTCCACTCCCGTCGCACCTAAGGCGTTATGACAACGGCAAACACACCCATATTTCAAGTCCGCCCGCGTATGACAAACCACGGTGGCTACGCATACACCATGATGCCGCACCTACTTTCGACACGGAACCACGTGCCTACTGCTCGCCCCCAGCTGGCCGCCAACCACTTTCTCTGATGACTCGAGTTAGCCGGACCCTAGCCCAGAAGTAATATTCCTGGGGCCGGCCTCGACTCCCCAGTATGACGACACTCGCCTTCCGAGGTCCGGACCCGACCGCTCACCTTGAGCCGCGTCCAACCTCCGTCAAGCGCCAGCCCACGACCGCCCCTGCCACCTAGGCAGTCTAGATCTCCTCAAGGAGAGCCTCTGTAAAACACGCGGATGTCCGCCTTATCCAGCATTGACCCGGGGTCCGACCCACCCGTCGAAATTCTCCCGCGGCTTGCGCCCATTGTACTTTGGCCTCCTCGGCCCATTTGTAAAGCCCATGTGGCTCTCATATAGTGTGAAACCAGTTGAATACATGTACATGTACTCGGGTCTCAGCTTCTTTACGGCGCCCGCCTCCTTCAGTCACAACGGTGCCCCCGGCACCCGACTGCCAGTCACACCGGTCCCTGAGCACGACCATCGAGATCTCCCGACGCCCATCTCCTTCAGTCACAACAGTGCCCGCGGCACCCGACTGCCAGTTACATCGGGCCCCGAGCACGACCATCGAGGTCTCTCGACGTCCGCCTCCTTCAGTCACAACGGTGCCCCCGGCACCCAACTGCCAGTCACACCGATCTCCGAGCACGACCATCGAGGTCTCCCGGTGTCTGCTTCCTTCAGTCACAAAGGTGCCCTCGGCACCCAACTGCCAATCACATCGGGCCCCGAGCATGACCATCGAGGTCTCCCGGTGCCCGCCTCCTTCAGTCACAATGGTGCCTCCGGCACCCGACCACCAGCTACCAGGTATACCCGGTAGGACTACCGAATACACGTGATACCACTTGGAACCCGCGAGGCCTCCCAAGAGCAGTAAAGCTCCGAAGGGAAAAAGGACTGCCATGTAGTACATTAAACTGATAGATATAGCAGCAAGCAATTAAATTTCATTAGATCGGTTTGCTAAAGTAGCAGAAATAAAATTACATTTTAATTAACAGATTTTAAACAATTAAATACCCAGAGTCAAGTCCAAAGGAAAGACATCAAGTCTACCAAGTACAGTCGACAGAAAAGAAAGACGTACCGGAAAGTCAGGGGAAGCCCGATGGAGGTACCAACTGGCAGCTACGACTTGAACTCCAGGATCCACGGAAGCAGAACGAACACATCACCCCACCTGAAAAGCAGGGGTGAGCCTCGTGTCACTGGCTCAGTAGGGGTCATGCGGATCCCCACTGAAAAACGCACAATAACACGGAACAACAGGAACAGTAGCAAGAAACAACGCTAGAAAGCTGCAAAAGAAAGGGAAGCAGGAGTAGGGAACAAGTAAGGACGAGGGGAATAACCCGAACATGCAAGCAGGCCAAGAAAGGGAAAGAGGAGTAGGGAGCAGCAATGAAAAGGGGAAAACCAAACAAAACACACCAACCTACACCTACAACAGGCATGCAAAAGAAAGTCTAGAAAATACCTAGACAGGCACAGTCAACACGACCGGAGCGTCGTGCACAAGACAAGACACAGACCTCGAGTACAGCCACGGAAAGGCCAACCCGGACAGGTCACGACAAACCCCACAAGTGTCTCGACTATCCACCGATCGCGGCCTACGCGAGCCCGGCCGAGTCGCAGACCCACGTGGAAACACAAGTACAAGTACTAGTCAGGGTCACGCCCGTCGGCGTCAGTCCTTCGCCCCTGACCACGTGTGCACACTCTGGCTCCTGCCTAGAGCCAGGTCTCTAGCTAGTTTTCTCCCCCCGTAGGACGCTACGGTAACCGCAGGAACCGACGGAAACTAGCTTACAAACCGTATATCGGGGTCACTTTTCGACTGCTGGACGTCTAGGGCGACGCAAGGAAGAAGCTCGAAACGCGGCGCTGAAGTACAGACAGCCGAACATGCACTATCACCCGTACCTCAAACATCAAGGGCAGCACAAGAAACTGTCGACAGACTCAGAAACGTAGTCTTAGCCTTCGCAGAAACGTCGACCGACGTCCACGAAGAAAGCGGCCAGACCACGGGAACAACAGACAACCCTAACCTAGACCGACACACACACAGCCACGCCACAAACCTACCTCTAACAGCCCCTAACATCACCTAGACGGCCCAACACAGAACAAAACAAACCAACGGCCATTACGGCCACCAGAACTATAACGGCCTAGCATATGCGCGTTGCACCGCTCTGACGCGCCAGAACAGGGGCGTCAGGGCCAACAGGCTCAAACCCAAAACGCGAGCCACGTAACGGTCCAGGGCGGACGCGTTACAGTAGCCTAACGCGCGAGCGCAGACGCGTTACGCCCACCTAACGCGTAAGGACAGGCGCGTTATGCCAACCGACCCAAAACATCAAAACAGGGTGCAACAGCCTGGGGCAGGCGCGTTACACAGCCTGACGCACCAGGGCAGGCGCGTCAGGGGAACCGACTCACCCAAAATGCTAGACGACAAAACTGACATGACGCATCACCCCGGACGCGTCAGAGAGCTGTGACGCGCCTCCCCTGGGCCGTCACACTCCCAAAACCACGAAGAACTAAAAATGCCCAGACGCTGTGACGGTATGTCGTAGGGCCGTTAGGGACATGTGACGGTCTCTGAAACGACCGCTACACCGGTCACGGCGGGAAAACAGTGGAAACGCCAAATCAGGCCGTTCCACGCCCCATTCACGCCGAAGCGCAGGGGAAACAGATCTAGATGACGAAAAACAACTCTAGGAGGCTCAAAAGCCCACATGCAAGCCCTAAAACGAGAGATCGGGGCGATTTAGACAAATCGACCCTAAATGGGTCACCAAGGTTCCCGGACTCCTACCGGCCTCGAATGACAACCGATCGACACGAAACTTACGTGAATAGGATCCAGACATCCCAACGGTCAGTTTGACACTAACCACATCACAAATGGTTGTCGTTTTCCGGCGAACCCTGAAAACCCCAAAAACTACGGTTTTCATTAAACCGGCCCGATCTCCCCCGATCGAGCACCAAACAACGCACAGAAGTAGGGAAAACGTGCAGAAGGAAGTGGCGGTCCATCTCCCTACCTCCACCGAAGAAACCGTGCCCCGAATGGACTAAACCACGCCGAAAACCACCAAATCATGAACGACGCCCTCTCGGAATCCACCGAGGGATCGCGCCCGCCACGCTCCATCCGCTGCTCCTTCCCGCGAATCGATCACTCGAGCACGTCCACGCCTCAGCCAGCTCCGCAACGGTGCGCGCCCCGCGCCGAACGGACCAGAGACGGGAGAGAACGGAGTGAGATAGCGTGAAGTTGAAAATGAGCAGGAGAGATAGTGGAATTGAATTTATAGAAAGAAATTAGGAAATTTTCCTAATTTTTGAAAAATCCGATTTTTGGCCCGGTCTCAGAAAAATACACAAAAATAGTCAAAATGACCGGCTCGAAGAGCACATCGCCACTGTATCGTCCACGAGTCGATGAATTGAGAAATAAACTCACCGCAGGGTTCCGTAACTAGTACGAGAGAAAAACCCACACGGATCGTAAAACTCAACTCGGGAGCTACAAAAGCGATCCAAAACTCTCCGAAAAGGATCCGAAAGACCCAATAAAGATCCAGGACATTACATCCTCCCCTCCTTTAAGAAATTTCATCCTCGAAATTTAAGGACTAGCAAGGGTAAGCAGGGAAGAACAACCCGACAACCTAACTACGAAACGAACAGACACCAAGAAACAAAACGGCCGACACATCAGGGAGCAGCTTAAACAAGGAAACACAGTCCTCTCAGCTGACAGCCTGACCACATCATCAGCTCCAGTGCCAAAGGCGACAGGGAACACCTGGCACACATGACACCAACGACAGCAATAAACGAGAATCACGAAACCTAATGCCAGTTGAAGACTGTACTGGACTTAGCGACTCTGGAAACTGTATACCTGAGATTCCCATGTACTTCACACAACAACGCTCTGATACCAACTGTGGCGACCCGGATCCCGGATACCAGGTATACCCGGTAGGACTACCGAATACACGTGATACCACTTGGAACCCGCGAAGCCTCCCAAGAGCGGTAAAGCTCCGAAGAGAAAAAGGACTGTCGTGTAGTACATTGAACTGACAGATATAGCAGCAAGCAATTAAATTTCATTAGATCGGTTTGCTAAAGTAGCAGAAATAAAATTACATTTTAATTAACAGATTTTAAACAATTAAATACCCATAGTCAAGTCCAAAGGAAAGACAGCAAGTCTACCAAGTACAGTCGACAGAAAAGAAAGACGTACTGGAAAGTTGGGGGAAGCCCAACGGAGGTACCAACTGGCAGCTACGACTCGAACTCCAGGATCCACGGAAGTAGAACGAACACATCACCCCACCTGAAAAGCAGGGGTGAGCCTCGTGTCACTGGCTCAGTAGGGGTCATGCGGATCCCCACTGAAAAATGTACAGTAACACGGAACAATAGGAACAGCAGCAAGAAACAATGCTAGAAAGCTGCAAAAGAAAGGGAAGCAGGAGTAGGGAACAGGTAAGGACGAGGGGAATAACCCGAACAGGCAAGCAGGCCTAGAAAGGGAAAGAGGAGCAGGGAGCAGCAAGGACAAGGGGAAAACTAAACAAAACACCCCAACCTACACCTATAACAGGCATGCAAAAGAAAGTCTAGAAAAGACCTAGACAGGCACAGACAACACAACCGGAGCATCGTGCACAGGACAGGACACAGACCTCAAGTACAGCCACGGAAAGGCCAACCCGGATAGGTCACGACAAACCCCACAAGTGTCTCGACTATCCACCGATCGCGGCCTACGTGAGCCCGGCCGAGTTGCAGACCCACGCGGAAACACAAGTACAAGTACTAGTCAGGGTCACGCCCGTCGGCGTCAGTCCTCCGCCCCTGACCACGTGTACACACACTGGCTCCTGCCTAGAGCCTGGCCTCTAGCTAGTTTTCTCCCCCCGTAGGACGCTACGGTAACCGCAGGAACCGACGGAAAATAGCTTACAAACCATATATCGGGGTCACCTTTCGACTGCTGGATGTCTAGGGCGACGCAAGGAAGAAGCTCGAAACGCGGCGCTGAAGTACAGACAGCCGAACATGCACTGTCACCCGTACATCAAACACCGAGGGCAGCACAAGAAACTACCGACAGACTCGGAAACGTAGTCTTAGCCTTCGCAGAAACGTCAACCGACGTCCACGAAGAAAGCGGCCAGATCACGGGAACAACAGGCAACCCTAACCTAGACCGACACACACATAGCCACGCCACAAACCTACCTCTAACAGCCCCTAACATCACCTAGACGGCCCAACACAGAACAAAACAAACCAACGGCCATTACGGCCACCAGAACTGTAACGGCCTAGCACAGGCGCGTTACACCGCTCTGACGCGCCAGAATAGGGGCGTCAGGGCCAACATGCTCAAACCCAAAACGCGAGCCACGTAACGGTCCAGGGCGGACGCGTTACAGTAGCCTAACGCGCGAGCGCAGACGCGTTACGCCCACCTAACGCGTGAGGACAGGCGCGTTACGCCAACCGACCCAAAATAGTAAAACAGGGTGTAACGGCCTGGGGCAGGCGCGTTACACAGCCTGACGCACCAGGGCAGGCGCGTTAGGGGAACCGACTCACCCAAAATGCTAGACGATAAAACAGACGTGACGCATCACCCCGGACGCGTCAGAGAGCTGTGACGTGCCTCCCCTGGGCCATCACACTCCCAAAACCACGAAGAACTAAAAATGCCCAGACGCTGTGACGGTCTGTCGTAGGGCCGTCAGGGACATGTGACGGTCTCTGAAACGACCGCTACACCGGTCACGGCGGGAAAACAGTGGAAACGCCAAATCTGGCCGTTCCACGCCCCATTCACGCCAAAGAACATGGGAAACAGATCTAGAAGATGAAAAACAACTCTAGGAGGCTCAAAAGCCCACATGCAAGTCCTAAAACGAGAGATCAGGGCGATTTAGACAAATCGACCCTAAATGGGTCACCGAGGTTCCCAGACTCCTACCGGCCTCGAATGATAACCGATCGACACGAAACTTACGTGAATGGGATCCAAACATCCCAACGGTCAGTTTGACACTAACCACATCACAAATGGTTGCCGTTTTCCGGCGAACCCTGAAAACCCCAAAAACTACGATTTTCACTAAATCAGCCCGATCTCCCCCGATCGAGCACCAAACAACGCACAGAAGTAGGGAAAACATGCCGAAGGAAGTGGCGGTCCATCTCCCTACCTCCACCGAAGAAACCGTGCCCCGAAGGGACTAAACCACGTCGAAAACCACCAAATCATGAACGACGCCCTCTCGGAATCCACCGAGGGATCGCGCCCGCCACGCTCCATCCGCTGCTCCTTCCCGTGAATCGATCACTCGAGCACGTCCACGCCTCAGCCAGCTCCGCAACGGTGCGCGCCCCGCGCCGAACGGACCAGAGACGGGAGAGAACGGAGTGAGATAGCGTGAAGTTGAAAATGAGCAGGAGAGATAGTGGAATTGAATTTATAGAAAGAAATTAGGAAATTTTCCTAATTTCTGAAAAATCCGATTTTTGGCCCGGTCTCAGAAAACTACACAAAAATAGTCAAAACGACCGGCTTGAAGAGCACATCGCCACTTTATCGTCCACGAGTCGATGAATTGAGAAATAAACTCACCGCAGGGTTCCGTAACTAGTACGAGAGAAAAACTCACACGGATCGTAAAACTCAACTCGGGAGCTATAAAAGCGATCCGAAACTCTCCGAAAAGGATCCGAAAGACCCAATAAAGATCCAGGACATTACACCCGTGGCACCCGATCATTCAACAACCTCAGTCATAACGGTGCCCCCGGCGCCCGACTGCCAGCTACTCCAGTCACATTGGGGCCCGTGGCACCCGATCACCCAACAACTCCAGTCATAACAGTGCCCCTGGCACTCGAATGCCAGCTACTCCAGTCACATCGGGGCCCGTGGCACCCGATCACTCAACAACTCCAGTCACAATGGTGCCCCCGACACCCGACTGCCAGCTACTCCAGTCACATCGGGGCCCGCGACACCCGATCACTCAACAACCTCAGTCACAACAGTGCCCCGGCACCCGACTGCCAGCAACTCCAGTCACAACGGTGCCCCTAGCACCCGACTGCCAGCTACTCCAGTCCCATCGGGGCCCGCGGCACTCGATCACTCAACAACTCCAGTCACAACGGTGCTCTCGGCACCCGACTGCCAGCTACTCCTATCACATTGGCACTCGCGGCACCCGACCACTCAACTTCCCCAGCATAATGGTGCCTGCGGCACCCCTACTGCCTCGACCTCGACACTATCTCATGCTGGGAATACATTGCGATGCCCCCCGAGTGCCATCCTGCTGAGTCACAGGTCCTCTGACGGACGCCACGTACAAATGCGAAAATACCAGCACAATAACGCAATGACCCAGGGACCGTCATAAATGACGGAATTGTCCCGTGGCTTGCAAGCATCTGTAATCAGGCTCTCACGCCCGCATATAAATGCCTTTCATGGCATATAGTCTTGTAGTCCAGCCAGGGGACGGATCCCCTTTCTCTCCGGAGCCAGTCTCTCTGCCCCCAGTTATCCCTGTCATGTTGATGTTGCTCTGTTGCTGTTGCACAGACTAAAACCTCCCGATGTTGTGGCTCCCAACGTCCCTGACTCTCTCTTCGGCAGTAGAAACAAAGATGTTCGGATTCAATCTGATGTAAAATAAATATCGGTTGCTTACGGTCGGTGGGGAAAGACGTCCAGTACACGAATCCCCATAATCGCATGCGCACTTGTACCATTGGAACCCCTTCTATCCACGTGTCGCCCGATCTCTCCAGCCCACGTGCCGTGCCCTGGCGGCACATCCCCAGTCAAACACTTGGTTCCGCCAATAATCGTCGAGAAATCGACTGGCACGCCCGCATTCCACCCAGCCATCCCTGTCCCAGTCTCACAGAACGATTAACCATACGCCATCCCTTCCAGCGCGTTCATATCACTCTCTCTGCCTCCTTCTCAATACCTCCGGAATCCTCGCGTGTCCAGTCAACCTATCTCGGCCTTCCGTAAAAAGGCGAGTGTGCGCCCTCGCCGCGAGGAGAAAACAACAAGTGACCCCCCGCGCGCGTATAACAACCGCCAACCCATGTTACGGTAACGGGGCCACCAATTGGAGCACACTCTCGGTCGAAGCCTGCCTCCGCGCCTGCTGCCTCTATTGACAGTGTCGCCAATACCATGTCCGCCTGATCCTCTGCATCCGCTTGTCCCTCTGAGGTTGCCTATGAGCAGGTGAAGGGGGCATAGCTAACACCACTAGCTAGACGAGGAGTTGCTGTGGGTCACCTTGCTGAAGCTAGGCCACCCGGGTCTACTCCTGAACCCTCAGAAAAATCAATCTCCAGGATTACAGCAGTTTGAAAAGCCACCTCTAAGTTGCTCACACCAGCAGTCACAAGTGTACAACGGATCTCTTGCCTCAGCCCTCCGATAAACTACTAGGTTAGCATCGTCGGGTTCGCCATAACTGGTGGTGCATACCTACTCAGCTCCTTGAATATGGCCCAATACAGGGCAACCGGCGATTCCTCCTGCCTCAACGCTAGAAACTGAGACGATCGCAAGAAAAATTCAGCCGGTCCCGGTGCCACTGGAGCCACGGCTGCCGGAGGGGGTGGTACTCTGCCGTGTCCTACCTGGGCCCAGCTGCTCGCTCTACCAGGGACCACTCCTCCCCCATCTGCACCATTGCAGACCTTAAACATGTGAGGAAAATAATACGGTGAGAGAAGAGAACATCCTAAGCCAGCTGTTGACTGTACTGGACTCTATGGACTATCAAACACTACATTTATTCTACATTCCAATACACTGTCGTAACCTCGCTCTGATACCACCCGTAATGACCTAAGATCTGGATACCGAGTCAAATTCGATACAATTCGGATCCTACGCCGCCACCCACGAGCTGGAAGCTCAAATGGGTTCAAATAGGTGTCACAAGAGTGTGCATGAATCTAAAATAAATGCAGAAATTAAAATGTTGAAATTAAAATTTACATTTATAAATAGATTTGCATAATTTTACACAGTTTCTAGTCCAGATATACAAGTCCTAAAGGTAAAACTCAACAAAAGAAAAGTACAAAACCTTGGGGCATACCCCGATTGGAAGAAGCTGGAAATGCTAAGACACATGGTGTAACACCTCGGATTTTTCAGATTATTTATCGGATCAGGATCCGTGAGTTTCGGATCGCTTTCGTGGGTCTCGGATTGAGTTTAGCGGTTTACGTGTGTTTTTATCTGTTGGACCTTCGGAACCCTGTGTAGGGTGAACCGTTGCGTTCTCCGACTCCGGGACGTTATCCCTGTGGTGTACATTTTTCGAGGATCGTAGGGAGTATTTTTCTCTATTTTTGATATTTTTTAGAATTTTCAGAATTTCTATATATATAAACCTCCTTTTTCTCTCTCCCTCACTCTCATTTCTCTCTTCTCTACCTCTCTCTTCTCACGCTCTCTCCTCTCTCCTCCGGCGGCCGACGGAGGTGGACGGGGGCGAGGCGGCGAGGCTCGTGGGGCGTGGAGCGACGAGGATGGAGCGAAGATCGAGGTGGAGGCTCGGCGTTCGCCGTTCGCGAGCTCGAGGCACCGACGGTGGTTCGCGGGGCGTTTCGCGACGGAACGGCGTCCACGGTGCGCAGAATTTTCGATGGAGGTAGTGGGATGGTTCCCTAGCTCAAGTACTTCGTTTCCCGCGAGTTTCATAGGTCGTGGTGAGCCAAGCGGGGTTTATTGCTCGTTTGGAAAAAAAATCATGTTTTTAGGGCGTGCGACAGATTCGTCAGATTGAGCGCCATTTTCTCCCTTTATTCCTCCCAATTTTGGGTTTTGGGGTCAGGGGAATGATCCCCTATGTTTTCCCCTTCGATTGAGGTCAAATAGGGCGTGGAACCGAGCTCAAGGCGGAGCTCGGTCCGTCTGCCGGAAGACGTAGGAGGCAGCCACCTTTGTGGCCGTCTGAGCCCTGGTCTGGGCGGCCAAGACCCTGGCCGCCCAGGTCACTGGGCGGTGTGGACACTGAAAAATTCTCACCCCATGCTTGCGTGTAGGGGAATAAAGAAGAGTAGAAAAGAGAAGATAAGATGGAAAGAAGAAGATAAGAAAAGGAAACACCCTCGCATGCCCTTCAACGGCACACTCCAGATGCCTCCAGCGGCACACTACTTTGATGCCCTTCCAGCGACACACTACCAGACAGCCTCTCAACGGCACACCCAATGGCCCCTCCAGCGGCACACACTGGGATGCCCCTCCAGCGGCACACTCCCTGGCGCCCTCCAGCGGCATACTACTCTGATGCCTCCAGCGGCACACTCCAAGTGCCCCACCAGCGGCACACTTCCAAGTGCCCCTCCAACGGCACACTATCTCGTGCCCCCCAATGGCACACCCTATGCCCTCCAGCGGCACACACCAACTCGTGCCCTTCAACGGCACACTCTAGAAAGTGCCCTAGCGGCACACCCCTCAAAGGCCTCCAACGACATGCTCTGAAAGTGCCCCAGCGGCACGCCCCTAAAGCGCCTCTAACGGCACACTCGGTAAAGCCCCAGCGGCACACCCCTCAGAAGCCCCCTGTGGCACACTATTCATGCCCTCTCAGCGGCACACTGCCAGGTGCCCTCTCAGCGGCACGCCTGAAATGCCCTCTCAATGGCACACTCGTTAAGCCCCTCTAGCGGCACACCCTTTGGTACCCTAGCAGCACGCTCTTTAAGCCTCCCCAGTGGCACACTGCCAAGCCCTTCACCCGGTACAGCGGTCTTTTCTTCTTCGATCGGTGACACGATGCAGTCATTCGACCGTTGGCTCCATCAGCAAGTCCAACGGTCACAGTCTTCTACCCTCGGCGCGTAGTGGGCTCACATCGAGCCAGCTCCAACCTGACCAGGTGTCAACCCCCTGACGAGGCACGCAAGGGGCTCTGCAAGGAAGGATAAGACCAGGGGTCAACTTTGATTGACTCCCGTTGCCAGCAACGTCAACGCCAGCAGAGGTATAAAAACCTCTCACGGCAAAGAGAGAAGGCGAGGCCTCCTAGAGGGCTGAAGAAGGGCATCCCGTGTGAAGAAGGAAGAGAAGAAGAAGAAGAGAAAAGAGAGAGGAAAGGAGAAGAGGCTCCTGCCCCCGTGCTGTTCTAATGTTTGCGATCGCGGGGGAATTTCAGTTCCGGGCTCCTTCTCCCTCGCGGCGGGGATGTACACTCGCCTTTTACGGAAGGCCGAGATAGGTTGACTGAGCACGTGGGGATTCCGGGGATATTGAGAAGGAGGCAGAGAGAACGATATGAACGCACTGGAAGGGATGGCATATGGTTCATTATTCTGGGAGACTAGGACAGGGATGGCTGGGTGGAATGCGGGTGTGCCAGTCGATTTCTCGACAATCACCTATGGAACCGAGGATTGACCGGGGAAGCGTCGTCAGGATGCGGCACGTAGCTCGAGGGATCGGGCGACGCGTGGATAGAAGGGGTTCCACGGGTGCAAGTGCGCAGGTGATTATGGGGATTCGTGTAATGGACGTCTTTCCCCACCGGTCGCAAGCAACCGGTGTTAGCGCAGCAAGAGTGATATAGAAGGGGGGGGGATGAATAGATCACTCCCAATTTGTAGAAACTTAGGCAAAAAATAAATTCTACTGCTAACGCACCTCCTTAAACCGTACACAGAGAAATCTAAATGAGAATGAAGAACTGATCACATGGAAGCAAAGAGACGAGCAGATGAAGAGCGTAGATAGCAATAGCAAACCACAGAGGAGGCACTCGGTTTTTTAGGTGGTTCGATTGCAGTCCGCAATCTACATCCACCCCTTACTCCAACTAGAGTGAGGATTCCACTAGACGATGCTAGATCAATGCAGACTCAGTCTGCGAACAACATGCTGCCACACAGCTTGAACACCAAGGGAAACAAATCCCTCAACCAAGTTCTGTTACCCACAGAACTTGAAACCTGTTCTAGCTCCCAGCTAGAATACAACTGGAGAATCCTCTCCCTTCCTCCACACACGGAGGGAAACTGTTAATGACAACCTGTCACTAACAACACCAGAGATCACCGATCTCTCTTCCTCTGCAACTCAGAGGGAAACTGGAGTAGTACTCCCTTCCTCCACACACCGGAGGGAAACCAATTCAAATCAGAATGGAAGAACAAAAATAAACGAAAGCAAAATAGAAACAAAAACCAATGAGGAAGAAATCGGTTCTGAAACCCAATACAAATGTAGCTTCAAATGAAGCAATTCATCAATCCACACACACTCTCTTTCTCTCGAACAAACTCCTCTCAGATATGGAACTCTCTGCTCTTTTTCTTTTCTGGATCGTGGAGACTCTCACCAATGGCTTCTGCCTTTTCTTTTCACGATCAAGCTTCTACTGAAGGATGAAGCTCTATATTTATAGCAGATAAAGGCGTGTGGCTGCCAGGTTCCCGCCCATGCACTTTTGGCCAGATCATTTAAATTTCGACCACATGGCAGCATCCTGACAAGGTTGCCATCCACGTGTCATGCGCATGTTGTCTTGGATCACGTGTCAGGTGTCAACCTCGATTCACGTGCCCAATCATCAGCCTGAATCGCCTGCAGACAGACAGATGGAATGTATAGACTTAGTTAGTTCAGGCTTTCAACATGAATGTATATACTTCAGAAACACAACTGAGTAAGTGTGCACACCGTGAGAGAGTGTATAGACTTAATGAATAAACACATGTATAGACTTTACCAGGGTATGCACAATGCAATGCGTTGATGCTACACTACGTGCCTATGCACTGCGTTGACGCAGTGCAATGTGTCTTTGAAAGCTGTAAACAGCAAGGCATGCTGTACATACTTCAGACAGTATGCATCAGATGACTCTGTATGGACTTGAAGACCCTTAGCCAATGTATAGACCTCTAGAGGAGACAAATGTGTAGACTTCACATTGCTCAGCCACTGTGTAGACTTCACAAAGCCTAACCAGTGTACAGACTTGTAATGAGTGGACAATTGTCAGACTTTGATGCTGATCAAAAGACCCTTGGTCAACAGCCAAGGCGTCAACGCTTCCAGCATGCAGCGTCGCCTCAGCTCCTCAAGAAAAATGCTCACTCCCTAGGCAAGCTGACCAATGCGTCAACGCATCCAGTGTCAGCGTCGACGCAGTGAACAAGAAGGAAGCGAAAGATGCACCATTGCGTCTACGCAGTCAGCCAAGTGCGTCAACGCACTAAAGGCATGCTACCCATGAAGACAGATAGGCTGTACAGACTCTGTGGATGTAAAGCAATGTAGACTTCAGACTGTATAGACTAGAACCAATGAGGCCGATGTACAGACTTGGCCAGGAAAGCGTAGGGAAATGTTGAGTGTATTGACTTGGCCAAGCGTAGGAACAGATGAGGAGTGTACAGACTTGGCGTTGTATAGACTTGGCTTAGAACGCTTGGGCTGAAGGTAATGTGCAGACTAAGCGATGTATAGACTTTGCCCAAGGAACCGAATGTATAGACTTTATGAGATGCAAACGGCTGAACAGACTTGAATGAGTATAGGATGTATAGACTTGAAAGTCTGAAGGCGAAGTGCAAGCATGCTGAGTTGACGCTGCAGCCCAATGGGTTGACGCTGCAACGTATTACTTTTACGTTCAACTGATGATGTGTAGACTTAAACAAATGAAGAACCTGAACAGAAGAGTCTACGCATCAGCACACTGAGTTGACGCACTGGTGTGAGAATAGAGACATGCAATGACTGAAGGGTCGACGCATCAGCACACTGAGTTGACGCACTGGTGTGAAGACTGAGCATACAAAGTGAAAGCAGAATTAAGGTAGCCATTGAACTGTACTCACTCACATGATGAAACAGCATTAATCTAGAGATAGAAGATTGATTTATAGTGTGGGACATCATCAAAACTATAGGGATGCAACAATCTCCCCCTTTTTGATGATGACAACACTATGAATCAAGCAATATCAAGATTCAACAGGAAATTTATATCAGCTGTAACAAACAGATTAAATTCAAGGCATGCTCATGCAAATGACTTAAACATTCCCTACAACACACTCTCATCTCCCCCACATCTCATAAACATATCAGCATGAAGCAACATGACTCCCCCAAAGCTCAAGACAAATCCAAGACTCACTGATATTGCAGAACTTCTCACTGAAATTGCAGACATTGCAAACTTCTAACTGATATTGCAGAACTTTTCACTGAAATTGCAGACATTGCAAACTTCTCTCCCCCTTTGACATCAGCAAAAAGAACTACAGAATGTGTGACAGTGCTGGAAACATGAGGACTAAGGGCAGTAACTTCTTAGTGCAGAAAGTCACGAGTAGGTCTTAAGAGAATAAGTGAGTTGCTAATCTCAAGAGAAGATTCTTTATACTTCAGTACTCAATAGAGAAGTAGAATGATAGACAAGTTTATCAGCATACATAGTGGATGATTTTGAGCAGGAGTTCACAAGTATGGCCAAATATAGCTGATCATTCAACTATTCCACAAGACAGCAAGAGACTTGTCACGCCCCGATGCGGAATCTCGGGACGTACGGTTAGAGGCAAGCGAGCAATAAAGAATTCCGAACCATTGCACTAAAGGTTGGAAAAGTAATAATCAGAGTTTTATTGATAAAAATTGAGTACAATGGGTAGAACAACTACATCCATATAATAATCAAACTAGAACAATTTCTCATTAATTCTACGGGTACAAACTGACTCAATAAACTAAAACTATCTCTCGATATCACTCCAGTCCATCCCTGACAAGTTCGTCACCTGGAAAGAGGGGAAACAGTAGGAGTGAGCTAAACGCGCTCAGTAGATAACCACAAACAGGTTTAAGTAATTAACCATTGATTTCCAATTTATATGAAATGCAGTAAATAAAGAATGACGATAGAAATAACTTGCAAAGTCAAGAAATATAGCAATTTATCAAGTAATGAACAAGTAAAGTAACAGTAAGAAAATTTGGCCAGCAAGTATGTTACACATGTAACCAGGTAAATACACACGAGTCGAGTATCCAGAATTTGTCGTAGACGTAACAAGTCAAGTCAAGTATTCGGGTGTAATGCCTCACCCTTGTCATAAACATCCCAATGGGCTCAATATCTTTTCGGGCGCTCTCCCCAGGACCAGACTGGGCCCTTATGATGCGATGGCATTTCATTTCAATTGGATCACCGATCCCCCGTCTAGACATAGTCAATTATGGCCAATATAATCAGATGAATTTCTGTCGGGTACAAGATGTAAAGGACGACACTTGTCTCCTTTGATTCAAGAGTTTAAACACAACGAAAAACCCAAAACAAGGTATTCGTACGGCAATCACTGGGCCGTACTCTTATGAGTAACGAGTCACGGGGCCAAGAATGAACGGGTGACAGTAAGCCGTTCGAGAAAGAGAAGTAAGTTCCGAAGAACGAGAATATACGAACCATTTGGGTCGTATTTTTCAAGAAATACGGTTCTAGAGAATCCGTATTAAGTATAATGATCTAAATATAAGATAATTTATGTGAAATATTTACCGGGTTGCCAATAACAATTAAACCAACCAATTTCAGTTTAATGTCCATTGGTCAATTCCGGGCTCAAGTATGACCGAAGATTATCCAAGGGTAATCGGTCAATTTATCAAGTTAAAACGATAGTCATGATGTAACCGTAATTTTACCACGGTAAATTGTCTCACGGTAAAAATGTGAAGTTTACCGGATAGAGTGTCCGGTTAATTGGCCAAAGACTTGCCATAAGTTGGCCAGTAATTTTCTGATTTACAGTAATTTACAGAAATTACCTACGGTAAATTTTTAGCTTATGGTAATTAGCCAATTTATCCAAAGTTACAAGTGAATTACAATAATTTTCACTTTAACAAAATAGATACTGCAATTAATAGAAATTTACTCATCTCATTATTTGTTATTTATGTGGATTATCAGTTTTTACTATTTAACATTGTTAAATGGGTCAGAATAGCAAAAATCAGGTTTTCTGGAAGTTAAACAGTTGAAAATGGGCCGTTAAACCTATTGGGTGAAAATTGGACCAGAAATAGGTTTCTGTTAAGCGGTCTAAGTACGGCCGTTTTCAGGAGAACAGCGGTCTGGGAATGACCGTTAAATGGATAAACAACGGTTCCCTAACAGCCGTTCTAGTCTGAGGAATTTACCTTCGACTGTCTGCTAACACACGTCGGTCAGGGGCCGTTTCTAGGGTAAAAGGGTACAACGGTCATGGTAGGGCCATTTATCATGTAAAACGGTCGTTTTCTAGCCGTAATAAAAAAAATACACTTAAATGATAATATTACTAAATTTATTCTAAAGCGGTCTCGGGTTGACCGTTATGCATGTACAACGGTTTGGGGTGAACCGTGGAATGCCAGGGGACAAAACGGTTCATGAAAAGCCGTTAAGACGTACTCTATGGCGGTCGTTACGGGGCCGTTAAAGTAAATAAACGGTCCGTGTGGAGCCGTCTTTCTCTGTAACACGGGGATATTGAAAACAGAAGTATAATCCGGTAATGGGGCTTCAATTCATGAGTTTAAGCATGCAAATGGATAATAAAACATGATTTCTAGAAGTTAACAGCATGCCCTTTCATTCCATTTATCAAATTTGAGGTTTGTGCCATGGTTACCTACCTTAACCAAGGAAAATAAGAGATGTCTTGAGGAAGAAGATGAATAGTGATATTTGCAGAAGCCTTCACAGCACGTAGCAGCAGAGTCTCCTTTGTTTAGGCTTAAGGATTGCTAAGGAAGGCTTAAGGGGGCTTCTATTTATAGTTTTCATTTGAAGGAACGTGTGAAATCTTCACACACTTCACACAAGACTGGTCAGAGCCGCAAAACCCATCCCTGCGTCCAAGCCGTGTTCTTGCCGACCTAAAACACGTTTTCACGTGTTCCACAAGGTAGGTTAGTCTTAAGCTAAGCCTAATCCTATGGATTAAGGAATAGTTAACTAAAACCTCCTTTAAATGTTACCAAACGATTTTTAATGAAATTGACCCAGAAGACAAAATTGCTAATCAATACATGCCCTTTCAGATTATGATTTTTATAGAATTTTATCACGAGGTTTAAGGTTAATCTCCTAATCTTAAGATTAACATAATAATTTAACTCAAATGTTCAACGGTTCAATCGATAGAGAGAGTTTCTGATTTTTACCGATGAAACTCCAGAAGACAAAGTTGCTAAGAAAAATACTCTCTATCAGATGTGATTTTTGTAGATTTTTCTACGGTAGTTGTATTTTCGGGTGAATAGTGTTTTCCGCGTTTTTAAGTCAAGCTTAAATCATCGATTAAGCCATGTAACTGATTTTATTAGGGTCAAGTATAGAAGACTAAAGTGTTTACCATAGTGTTTACTAATTAACTACCATTTTTAAGTATTTTCATATGATAGTCAAAAAAATTACGATTTACTATTTACCATAGTTACTATTCAAAAATTTTTTTTTTTACTATTCACGAAATTAAATAATTGCACAGAAACTCGGGGTCTTACACCCTCCCCTACTTAAAGAATTTGGTCCTCCAAATTCACTGGACCAAAATACGGTAAAAATATCGCTTACCTAGAGTAGATCGGGATAACGCTTCCGTATAGCGTCCTCGGATTCCCATGTAGCTTCTTCTATTCCACGCCGACTCCATTGTATTTTAACCATCGGTATGGAACGATTCCGAAGTTGTTGCTCTTTCCGATCCAGAATCTTCACTGGTCTTTCTTCATAAGACAAGTCCTTCTTCACTTCGAGGTCCGCATGTTGAATGACGTGACTAGGGTCGTACACGTATTTCCGAAGCATAGAAACATGGAACACGTTGTGTACTCCAGCTAGTTGAGGAGGTAAGGCCAATCTATAGGCGACTTCACCCACTCGATCAAGGATCTCAAATGGACCAATATACCTTGGGCTTAACTTGCCATGAATACCGAATCGGCGAATACCTCTCGACGGAGAGACCTTCAAAAATACATGCTCGCCAATCTGGAATTTCAAATCTCTTCTTCTATTATCAGCATAACTTTTCTGCCTTGATTGAGCTACAAGTAACCGGTCTCGAATAATTCGAATATTCTGTGATGATTCTGAGACAAGATCCGGTCCAAGCCATTGCTTCTCGCCAATCTCATCCCAACATAATGGAGAACGACAACTCCTTCCATACAAAGCCTCGAAAGGTGCCATTTGTATGCTGGATTGATAACTATTGTTATAGGCGAATTCTATCAATGCCAAATGATCACTCCAGCTGCCATCGAAGTCAATCATACAAGCTCTCAACATATCTTCCACAATCTGATTTGTTCTCTCGGTCTGTCCATCTGTCTGCGGATGAAATGCAGTACTGAAATTCAGACGGGTACCAAGAGATTCTTGCAAACCCTTCCAGAAATGAGATGTAAATCTCGGGTCTCGGTCAGACACAATGCTGACTGGAATACCATGAAGTCTAACCACTTCCTTCAGATATAATGCTGCTAGTACATCAACCGTCCACTTGGACTTAATAGCTAGAAAATGGGCTGACTTAGTCAATCGATCCACGATGACCCATATTGCATCATAGCCACCTCGAGTCTTAGGAAGACCCATAATAAAGTCCATACCAATACTCTCCCACTTCCATTGGGGAATATCAAGTGGTTTCAATTTACCTGCCGGTCTAAAATGCTCGGCCTTTACTTGTTGACAAACAAGACATCTGCTTACAAAATCTGCAATTTCCCTTTTCATGTTTGGCCACCAAAATGTCCTCTTCAAGTCTTTGAACATCTTAGTGCCTCCCGGATGGATAGTGTATCGGGATCTATGTGCTTCTTCAAGGATCCGATTCTTTATATTAGCCTCATCCGGTACACAAGTTCTACCTTGAAACACCAGTCTTCCATCATTGGCTATCGAGAAGTCAGGTCTGCCACTTAAGTTTTCCTTAATCTCGACTAGCTCGGGATCAATATCTTGTAATAGCTTGATTTCCACTAACAGTTCGGGCTTGAGTTGCATCTGGGAAATCAAAATCCGATCATTATCAATATTGAGATCCAGACTAGCCATCAGCTCTAGTAACTTCCATTCTTGTAACATAAGACTGGATAACTTAGCCACAGGCTTCCGACTTAACGCATCAGCCACGACATTGCCTTTGCCAGGGTGATACTCGATAGAGAAGTCGAAATCCTTTATATATTCCAACCACCTTCTTTGCCTCATGTTTAATTCCTTTTGAGAAAATAAGTATTTCAGACTTTTGTGATCCGAAAATACCGTGAATGATTCTCCATATAAATAGTGCCTCCAAATCTTTAATGCGAATACTACGGCTGCCAATTCCAGATCATGCACGGGATAATTAACTTCATGCTTCCTTAACTGCCTGGAAGAATAGGCAATCACCTTGCCATGCTGCATAAGCACACAGCCTAAGCCAATACCAGAAGCATCTGTGTAGACCACAAAACCGCCTTCACCCGAAGGTAAGGTCAAAATAGGGGCAGTAGTCAAACAATCCTTCAGAGTTTGAAAACTCCGTTGGCATTCAGCTGACCACTCAAACTTGATTTCTTTGCGGGTTAATTTGGTCAAAGGTACCGCAATTTTAGAGAAATCTTGAATGAACCTTCGATAATAACCAGCCAGGCCAAGAAAACTCCTTACTTCAGTAGCATTAGTAGGCTGTTCCCAATTCTTGACTGCTTCCACTTTAGATGGATCCACAGAAATTCCATCCTTAGTAATAATATGTCCTAGAAAGGACACTTCACTCAGCCAAAATTCACACTTGCTGAATTTGGCATATAATTGGTGATCTCTCAATAATTGAAGAGCCGTTCTTAGATGCTCGGCATGATCTTCTTCACTCTTTGAGTAGATCAAAATGTCATCAATAAATACCACGACCCATTGATCAAGATAAGGTCGGAACACATTGTTCATAAGTTGCATGAAAGCTGCCGGTGCATTCGTTAACCCAAAGGGCATAACGACAAACTCAAAGTGACCATATCGGCTTCGAAAAGCTGACTTGTAAATATCATCTTCCTTAATTCTCAATTGATGATACCCAGATCGAAGATCGATCTTAGAAAAATACGAAGCTCCAGCAATCTGGTCAAATAACTCATCAATCCTCGGCAGTGGATATTTATTCTTGATAGTTATCTGGTTGAGTTGCCGATAGTCGATGCACAACCTCATCGAACCATCTTTCTTCCGAACAAACAATACAGGAGCTCCCCAAGGGGAAACACTCGGGCGAATAAAACCCTTCTCGAGTAATTCTAACAATTGTTGCTTCAATTCCCGCAATTCCGCAGGAGACATACGATAAGGGGCTCTGGAAACAGGAGATGATCCAGGAATAAGATCAATAGAGAATGTAACTTCACGCTGAGGCGGAAGTCCTGGTAACTCCTCTGGAAATACGTCCGGAAATTCCCGAACAATAGCAATATCCTTAATCTCGATCTGCTGTTCAGGGGACGCATGAACAAAAGCCAGAAAAGCTTCGCATCCACGCCTCAATAACTTGTCAGCACGAAGAGTCGAGATAAGAGACACCGGACTAGGATGTTTCACTCCTTTGAAGAATAATCCGGGGTGCTTAGAAAAAGACACCGAACAAGAATTGCAGTGAACATTGACCTCATACTGGGCCAACCAGTCGGCTCCTAGGATTACATCGTAATCCTTCATGTCTATGCAAATCAAGTCGGCTGGAAAATTCCGATCATTCACCATAACTTTACTAGAAGGATAATAATGCTGAATAGCTGAACTGGTCCCAATAGGGGTTGATATCTCTAACGGAGAGTCCATCAAAACAGGTTCTATAGCTAATAACTTAGCAAATCTCCGGGATATAAAAGAATGTGTTGCACCAGTATCAAATAGAACAAAAGCCGGAAAGTCGGATATAATGAGAGTACCTTCGACGAGTCCACCATCCTCGGAGATACCCTTTTCCTTTGTATGAAGAGCCTGGAGCCTGCCTTGAGGCTTCTTGACGTTTAGAGGTTTTGCCGGAATAGCTTGTTCCGATAATAAGGGGCAGTTGGGAATGCGGTGCTCCTTGCTTCCACATCGCAAACATGCACCTTGCTTGCGCCAACAATCCTCCATTTTGTGACCGGGACGATCACAATATCGGCATACGCCTTTGAATGGAACCACAGAATCAGGTTTCTTGTCTTCTTGTCTTGGCGCCTTGCCCTTCCACGAACCAGAACCAGAACTAGAACCAGTACTAGTGAAAGGTCTTTTCTTGTTAGGACCAGTGCCAGAATCAGTCTTATCATTCTTGAGTGCCTTCGGTTGATTCTTCTTACTACCTTGACCACGAATCCTTTCCGTCATTTCCAATGTATCTTCTAATACTTGTGCCTTTCTTACCATCTCAGAATATGTAGAAATTTCCAGTGGTGCCAGTTGATTAATATAATGAAGTCGAAGACCGTTAAGGAAACGCTTCGCCTTCATTTTCTCAGTTGAAATGAGATGTCTCGCATAACGAGAGAGTCTTGCAAACTGGGCTTCATATTCTGATACCGATAAGCTTCGCTGCTTCAGAGCTGCGAATTCCGCGGCCTTCTTTTCTTGCACGCGATCAGAAAAATATTTATCATTGAAGAATTCCTCGAATTCCTCCCACGAGACTTGTTGGTCACCGAGAGTCGGTTTAATAGACTCCCACCAAGTACGCGCATCACGTTCCAGTTGGAAAATGGACAAGAGAACACGCTCCTGGTCAGTGCATTGCATGACCTCAAAAATCCTTGCCATCTCGTCGAGCCAGTTCTCGGCTTCATCAGGATCGGTTGAACCAGCAAACCTAGGCGGGTTCATCCCTCGGAAATTCCGATACAATTCACCAGTACCATGAGCTGCGCCATGAGGTGCCGCTCCGGCTCCAGCTCCTGCCTGAGCCAATGCATTCAAGGCTTGCGTAAGTCCTTGAACCGTACGTTGCAAATTCCTCATCTCAGCACGATTGGCTGCCATTTCAAGTACCTATAAGGTAATCCGTTGTTCATGAGTCGATTATTATGAGTCGATTATTATGAGAAAAGAATTCTCAGATGAGATGAGAGAGAAAGAACTAGAGGAGTGAGACACGATTACGATTAATAGCTTAACCCGATTTCTACCCAAATCTCACAAGGTCTAGTTTTTCCTAAACTTATAGGAGAGAAGGAAACCTAGGACAATTTTAACCTAAATTTCTAGGTCAATGCGACCTATGCTCTGATACCAACTAAACTGTCACGCCCCGATGCGGAATCTCGGGACGTACGGTTAGAGGCAAGCGAGCAATAAAGAATTCCGAACCATTGCACTAAAGGTTGGAAAAGTAATAATCAGAGTTTTATTGATAAAAATTGAGTACAATGGGTAGAACAACTACATCCATATAATAATCAAACTAGAACAATTTCTCATTAATTCTACGGGTACAAACTGACTCAATAAACTAAAACTATCTCTCGATATCACTCCAGTCCATCCCTGACAAGTTCGTCACCTGGAAAGAGGGGAAACAGTAGGAGTGAGCTAAACGCGCTCAGTAGATAACCACAAACAGGTTTAAGTAATTAACCATTGATTTCCAATTTATATGAAATGCAGTAAATAAAGAATGACGATAGAAATAACTTGCAAAGTCAAGAAATATAGCAATTTATCAAGTAATGAACAAGTAAAGTAACAGTAAGAAAATTTGGCCAGCAAGTATGTTACACATGTAACCAGGTAAATACACACGAGTCGAGTATCCAGAATTTGTCGTAGACGTAACAAGTCAAGTCAAGTATTCGGGTGTAATGCCTCACCCTTGTCATAAACATCCCAATGGGCTCAATATCTTTTCGGGCGCTCTCCCCAGGACCAGACTGGGCCCTTATGATGCGATGGCATTTCATTTCAATTGGATCACCGATCCCCCGTCTAGACATAGTCAATTATGGCCAATATAATCAGATGAATTTCTGTCGGGTACAAGATGTAAAGGACGACACTTGTCTCCTTTGATTCAAGAGTTTAAACACAACGAAAAACCCAAAACAAGGTATTCGTACGGCAATCACTGGGCCGTACTCTTATGAGTAACGAGTCACGGGGCCAAGAATGAACGGGTGACAGTAAGCCGTTCGAGAAAGAGAAGTAAGTTCCGAAGAACGAGAATATACGAACCATTTGGGTCGTATTTTTCAAGAAATACGGTTCTAGAGAATCCGTATTAAGTATAATGATCTAAATATAAGATAATTTATGTGAAATATTTACCGGGTTGCCAATAACAATTAAACCAACCAATTTCAGTTTAATGTCCATTGGTCAATTCCGGGCTCAAGTATGACCGAAGATTATCCAAGGGTAATCGGTCAATTTATCAAGTTAAAACGATAGTCATGATGTAACCGTAATTTTACCACGGTAAATTGTCTCACGGTAAAAATGTGAAGTTTACCGGATAGAGTGTCCGGTTAATTGGCCAAAGACTTGCCATAAGTTGGCCAGTAATTTTCTGATTTACAGTAATTTACAGAAATTACCTACGGTAAATTTTTAGCTTATGGTAATTAGCCAATTTATCCAAAGTTACAAGTGAATTACAATAATTTTCACTTTAACAAAATAGATACTGCAATTAATAGAAATTTACTCATCTCATTATTTGTTATTTATGTGGATTATCAGTTTTTACTATTTAACATTGTTAAATGGGTCAGAATAGCAAAAATCAGGTTTTCTGGAAGTTAAACAGTTGAAAATGGGCCGTTAAACCTATTGGGTGAAAATTGGACCAGAAATAGGTTTCTGTTAAGCGGTCTAAGTACGGCCGTTTTCAGGAGAACAGCGGTCTGGGAATGACCGTTAAATGGATAAACAACGGTTCCCTAACAGCCGTTCTAGTCTGAGGAATTTACCTTCGACTGTCTGCTAACACACGTCGGTCAGGGGCCGTTTCTAGGGTAAAAGGGTACAACGGTCATGGTAGGGCCATTTATCATGTAAAACGGTCGTTTTCTAGCCGTAATAAAAAAAATACACTTAAATGATAATATTACTAAATTTATTCTAAAGCGGTCTCGGGTTGACCGTTATGCATGTACAACGGTTTGGGGTGAACCGTGGAATGCCAGGGGACAAAACGGTTCATGAAAAGCCGTTAAGACGTACTCTATGGCGGTCGTTACGGGGCCGTTAAAGTAAATAAACGGTCCGTGTGGAGCCGTCTTTCTCTGTAACACGGGGATATTGAAAACAGAAGTATAATCCGGTAATGGGGCTTCAATTCATGAGTTTAAGCATGCAAATGGATAATAAAACATGATTTCTAGAAGTTAACAGCATGCCCTTTCATTCCATTTATCAAATTTGAGGTTTGTGCCATGGTTACCTACCTTAACCAAGGAAAATAAGAGATGTCTTGAGGAAGAAGATGAATAGTGATATTTGCAGAAGCCTTCACAGCACGTAGCAGCAGAGTCTCCTTTGTTTAGGCTTAAGGATTGCTAAGGAAGGCTTAAGGGGGCTTCTATTTATAGTTTTCATTTGAAGGAACGTGTGAAATCTTCACACACTTCACACAAGACTGGTCAGAGCCGCAAAACCCATCCCTGCGTCCAAGCCGTGTTCTTGCCGACCTAAAACACGTTTTCACGTGTTCCACAAGGTAGGTTAGTCTTAAGCTAAGCCTAATCCTATGGATTAAGGAATAGTTAACTAAAACCTCCTTTAAATGTTACCAAACGATTTTTAATGAAATTGACCCAGAAGACAAAATTGCTAATCAATACATGCCCTTTCAGATTATGATTTTTATAGAATTTTATCACGAGGTTTAAGGTTAATCTCCTAATCTTAAGATTAACATAATAATTTAACTCAAATGTTCAACGGTTCAATCGATAGAGAGAGTTTCTGATTTTTACCGATGAAACTCCAGAAGACAAAGTTGCTAAGAAAAATACTCTCTATCAGATGTGATTTTTGTAGATTTTTCTACGGTAGTTGTATTTTCGGGTGAATAGTGTTTTCCGCGTTTTTAAGTCAAGCTTAAATCATCGATTAAGCCATGTAACTGATTTTATTAGGGTCAAGTATAGAAGACTAAAGTGTTTACCATAGTGTTTACTAATTAACTACCATTTTTAAGTATTTTCATATGATAGTCAAAAAAAATTACGATTTACTATTTACCATAGTTACTATTCAAAATTTTTTTTTTTTTACTATTCACGAAATTAAATAATTGCACAGAAACTCGGGGTCTTACAAGACTAAATCAGAGAGGTGTTCTCAAGGTATTGAAGACAAGCAATCCATTAGTTGCATAACAACAAGGACTTTTTGTTGGAGATGATTTTCAAGAAGATCAATGAGTAAGTTGGTAGTTCACTTCCTTTGACATTAGGGAGACACCTTGATTAGAGGCCTGAATCCCCAGTTACTCAAAGTGAGTACCTCATTACTTCCTTCCTTTTTTTTTATTAAGGAACAGAGTTAGTAACTGTGGCTTTTGACATGAGGAAACACCTTGATTAGAGGCCAGAGTCCCCAGTTACTCACCAGCAAGCTACCATTGTTCTGTCATGACTTTTCATTCATTTTAAGCATTTGACACCTCATGACTTGGGAGAAATATTCATTTCATTGATGAAGCTCCCAGTTTCTCAGTGATCAAAACAGAACATGTTTGTTCAGTTAAGCCCTTGAGTTAAAGAGATAGAATGATTGAAGACAATACCAAAAAGGACTTTTCTTGAATTGAGTCTTGAAGTCTAGATTTCAAGTTGATTGGGTCAGATATCAAGACATACAAGTTTTTGGCCTGAACCATAATCAATGACAATGTAGGAAGATATACTTTATGCAATTAGTCCAGATCTCTGAAGGAGTACCAAAGGAAGGATTCTAACTTGGAGATTAGAGTCACTGACTTATAGACTTAAGAGATAAGTGACACTCTACTTTCTGAGAGAACCACACTAAATCAGTCATTCAAGACCAGCAAAGGTACACATCTGGACAGCCCCTTTTAATCTGTCAAAGAACTTCTCTTCTCACATCACAACTCAGCTCCCCCTAAGACATAGCATTCCTCAATAAGATATTCCAGCAAAATCTCAAAGCTTCCCCTTATTTAGAGCATTCCTGAAAGCTAACCAGTAAGTATTCTGAACTCCCCCTTAAACCAGCATGCAAGTAGGCTAAACATCAAACAAACACAACTCCCCCTCACAACAAGAACAGGCTTCATAATTAAGACAATTTGTATAAGCCTAATTCTCTTCTCAATGTGGAAAATTTTCATTATCCAGAGGTTTTGTGAATATGTCAGCAATCTGATTATCTGTGCCTACATGAATCAGTTCAAAATTATTCTTAGACACCTCATCTCTTATAAAATGATGTCTTATTTCTATGTGTTTGGTTCGTGAATGCAAAATAGGATTTTTAGCAAGATTGATGGCACTAGTATTATCACAGTAAATAGGTGTGCACCCCAGGTCTACTTGGTAGTCTTGAAGCTGGTGTTTAATCCATATGACTTGTGTTCCACAACTCCCTGCAGCCACATATTCAACTTCTGCAGTGGAGAGGGCCACAGAATGTTGTTTCTTGGAGCCCCAAGATACTAAACACCCACCCAAGAATTCACAATGGCCACTTGTGCTTTTCCTGTCTAGTTTATAGCCTGCATAGTCAGCATCTGTGTATGCTACTAGGTTAAATGTGTGAGATGCAGGAAACCATAAACCAAGAGAGTGACTAGCTGACAAATATCTGAAGATTCTTTTAACTGCAGCTAAGTGTAGTTCAGTAGGTCTAGACTGATACCTTGCATACATTCCTACACTGAATTGTATATCAGGTCTAGAAGCTGTCAAGTACAGTAGTGATCCAATCATACCTCGATAAAGTTTGGCATTTACTTCTTTACCTGTCTCATCTGCATCCAATGAAGTATTGGTGCCCATGGGTGTAGTAATGTGCTTTAAGTTTTCCATGCCAAACCTTTTGAACAGTTCCATTGTGTATTTGGTTTGGTTGATGAAGCACCCATCTTCTAGCTGTTGTACCTGCAATCCAAGAAAATATTTTAGTTCACCAACCAAGCTCATTTCAAATTCAGCAGACATCATGGTAGAGAATTCATCACATAGTTCATGCTTAGTTGATCCAAATACAATATCATCTACATATACCTGAACTATGATGAGATCTCTGTTTATACCTTGGTAAATAAATTTGATCAACTTTACCTCTTTTGTAGCCCTTGCTGATCAGAAATTCAGATAATCTTTCATACCAAGCTCTGGGAGCCTGCTTTAGACCATACAAGGCTTTGTTTAACCTGAAAACTTGGTTAGGTTGAGGAGAATATTGAAATCCAGGAGTTTGTTCAACAAAACTTCTTCTTTAATGACTCCATTTAAAAAGGCACTTTTAACATCCATTTGTTGGAGTTTTATGTTCTTTGAGCATGCAAAGGCAAGCAACAATCTTATAGCTTCCATCCTAGCAACAGGTGCATAGGATTCATCAAAGTCTACACCAAATTCCTGACAGTAGCCTTTGGCTACTAATCTGGCCTTATTCCTCGAGATGATTCCATCTTCATTCATCTTATTTTTGAACACCCACTTGGTTCCTATGACATTAATACCATCTGGTCTTGGGACAAGCTCCCAGACATTATTCCTTTCAAACTGACCTAATTCCTCACTCATGGCATTTACCCAAGCTTGATCAGCTAAGGCCTCTTCTACTGTTTTGGGTTCAATTTGTGAGACTAAAGCAATTAAGTCATCATTATTCACATTTCTAAAATGAGACCTAGTTCGAAGAGGATCTTCAGGATTGCCTATGACTTTATCTAAAGGATGGTCTTTAAGAATCTGATATTTGTTGAAGACTCACCTGTTTCTCTTGGTCCTTCCTGATTGGGAGAATTTGTTTCTCCACTTGGCTGAGTCTTCTCTTCTTCCTGTTGGTCTTCTAGAAAATCTCCACCATGATAGAATCCCTGTCAAGATTTTCAACATTAGAAACATCTTTCTTTTCACTAAAAAGGATGTGTGGAGACTCTTCCACCTTCTGATCTGATATGTTAAATACCCTATATGCCCTTGACACTTCAGAGTAACCTAAGAATATTCCAGGTGAACTCTTGGCTTCAAACTTGTCTAAATCTTTCTTATCATTGTTATGAATAAAACATTTTGCTCCAAAAATTCTGAAATGAAACAAGTTTGGTTTCTTACCTTTTAGAAGCTCATAGGGTGTTTTCTTGTGTATGGGTCTTACCATGGCCCTGTTGATTATGTAGGTTGCTGTATTGGCCGCTTCTGCCCAAAACCTTCTAGGTAATTTACTTTCAATCAACATGGTTCGGGCCATCTCCACCACTGTTCTATTTCTTCTCTCCACAATCCCATTTTGTTCAGGTGTCCTTGGAGAAGAAAACCTGTGAGTTAGTCCTTCTTTGTCACAAAGATCAGTAAACATGGAGTTTTCAAACTCACCTCCATGGTCAGATTGAATAGAACTAACCTTGTACTTCCTTCTTGTTTGACCTTATTGAAAAATAGATTAAACTTTTGAAATGCATCACTCTTATTTGCTAAGAAAAATATCCATGAGTATCTAGAGAAGTCATCTATGATGACATAGCCAAATCTGTTTCCATTGAGACTCTGAGTTCTAGTTGGACCGAAAGGTCCATATGAAGAAGTTCCATTGGTCTAGAAGACAATGGCTCAGATCTCAATTTAAAGAATTTCTGGTCTGTTTGCCTAGAGCACAGGCATCACATGCTTTTGATATTGAGTTGAATTTAATTCTAGGCATGCCTCTAACTAAATCATGCTTGACCAATTTATTTAAAGTTGAAAAGCTAGCATGACCTAGACGTCTATGCCATTCAAAGGCATCATTTTCAGAATTGGCAGATAAGCAAATAGTAGATTCAGATTTCTCATCTAAGTCTACAATGTAGACATTATTAATCTGTTGGCTACAAATTTAACCAGTCAGAATTTGTTTCAAGGATTTTGCATGAATTATCATCAAATACAACATTGTGACCCCTGTCACATAATTGGCTAATGCTAATCAGGTTGTGTTGAAGCCCTTCCACAAGTAATACTTTTTCAATGGAATTTGTGGAAGACTTACCTACTGTGCCAACTCCAATTATTTTACCTTTGTTCTTTCCTCCAAACTTGACCAGACCCCCTGGCTTCATCTCTATCTTGCTGAACTTGGATCGGTCTCCTGTCATATGCCTGGACCAGCCACTGTCGAGGTACCACTTGTTATCTTCAGCTGCCAGGCCGACCTACACAAGTATATCAAGCAGAGTGATTTGGAACCCAAGATGAGTTGGGTCCAAGGACATTGTTCAAATCTCTGATCAAGTGTTTAGGTATCCAGATTTGTTTCAGCATGCTTTTCTCTGGCACCCTCCTTTCAGGTTTATTAAGTTCAATCAGCTAAACTGGAGAAGTGAGTTCTATTCCTTGCATCGTCTTCCTATTCCTAGGAAATTTCCTGTAGGCTTGTTGATTGGTATATCTTTGACCATGAAAGTTGTTCTCCAGTAGGTCTGTTTGGACCCATATGATTGTTATAATTCCAACTTTATTCTGATTTGTTTTCTTGGTCCAGCTACCGTTTGTGTTCTGGTGAGTGGACTTAATGTTATTCTTATAAAGTTCATTCCAATCTTGAATGGCTGTCCAGAACTGGTTGTTGTGTTCTCTTTAGGACTTTGAGTTTCTTAGAGCTGTTTTAGCTGGATGGTGTGTCCAGCTTTTCTTTTCCCTTCTCCGGACAGAAGGTGATAGTCTTGAATTGCAAGGGTCTCTTGTTGGTTAGGTCATAGCCTAGACCTTCCTTATTGAAATTGACCCTAGTCCTAGTATAGCATCTAGGCTAGTCTTTCCTTGGACAAACTTTTCTAAGACTTTCTGTTTGTCTTCCAGCTCCTTTTGAAGAGACTCAAATTCTTTAGGAGTTCAGCATTTACTTTCTTCACAGCTTCATATTTCTCTGAATTCACTCTAATTTCATTCATGCCTTCTTCAATTTTAGTTTTGAATTCATTGAGCTATTTTTGACTTTCTTGAGTTTCTCCCTTGAGCTTATCATTTCTTTCCTTAGTGAGGTCATTTCTTCTAGTTGTTCTTTTAGCTTTTCATTTTTCTCACAGACTAGAGTTTGTTCTTCAACATTTGTGTTAAATTTTCTTTTCAGAACTCTGTGCTCTTTACTAAAGAATTAAATTTCTCTAACAAATCACCATAAGCATCCTCCCAGTCATCAATTGAGAAATTTTCAAAAACATTTATTACCTCCTCTTCACTGTTTGCCATAAGGCAAATTCCATCTTCATATTCTTCTGAGGAAGCATCTTCAGGGTCTCTTCTTCCTCGCTCCATCTGCAGACCATCGCCTGTGGCTTCTTCTTTTTCTACACCTTTATATTTTTCTTCTAAAAATAGGGACCCTTCTTCTGGAGGTCTGGGCATTCACCTCTCATGTGTCCCTGTTTGTTACAATTAAAACAAGTCAGTTTCTTAGGATTTCTTTCCCTGTAATTGGTAAATTCAACATTCTTGTTAAAGGGTTGTGGCTTCTTCTTCCTAAAGGTATTTCCCTTTTTCTTCAAAAATTTTCTGAACTGTCTAGTGAGCATTGCTTGCTCCTCCTGGTCGAGATTTGATAAACCTTCAAGCTCGGACTCAGACTCGGGGCTACTGCTGCTGCTCCCACTGTTGCTACTCTTGTTGCGGGAAGCTCTTAGAGCCACATTCTTACCCTTCCTCTCACTTCCTTCTCCACCTCCTTGGAAATTCATCTCATAGGTCATCAGGGATCCTATGAGTTCATTCACTGTCAAGACAGTCAAATCTTTTGATTCCTCAATCACAATGGCCTTAGTGTGCCATGCCGGGGATAAAGATCTAAGGATTTTCTTGACTATATCTGCCTCAGTAAGATCCTTCCCTAGCCCTTTAAGAGTGTTAGTGATGAAGGATAACCTGGCATACATTTCGGTTATATTCTCATCTGCATTCATCTTAAACATCTCATACTTGGAGGTGTAGAGATTTACCTTCGAGGCTTTCACTTGAGCTGTACCTTCATAAATTAATTGCAGCTCATCCCACATTCACTTGCAGTTCTGTATGCAGATATTCGAGCATATTCCTCTGGATGAACAGCACACTGGATTATGTTCAGCGCCGTCCAGTTAAGTGACGAGAGCTTCTCATGATCATCTGTCCAAGCATCCTCGTTTGGTGGCAGCTCATATGGCCCCACCGTGATTACTCTCCACAGTTTATGACTCTGAGCTCTGATGAACACTTCCATCCTGTTCTTCCAAAATAGATAGTTACTACCATCGAAATAAGGAGGGCGACTAATGGATTGACCTTCGGCCATGAAGGTTCTAGGACCACCAGCATTTCCTTGACCGTTCGTCCACATGACGTAAACCTGCTCTGATACCAAGTGTTAGCGCAGCAAGAGTGATATAGAAGGGGGGGGGATGAATAGATCACTCCCAATTTGTAGAAACTTAGGCGGAAAATAAATTCTACTGCTAACGCACCTCCTTAAACCGTACACAGAGAAATGTAAATGAGAATGAAGAACTGATCACATGGAAGCAAAGAGACGAGCAGATGAAGAGCATAGATAGCAATAGCAAACCACAGAGGAGGCACTCGGTTTTTTAGGTGGTTCGATTGCAGTCCGCAATCTACATCCACCCCTCACTCCAACTAGAGTGAGGATTCCACTAGACGATGCTAGATCAATGCAGACTCAGTCTGCGAACAACATGCTGCCACACAGCTTGAACACCAAGGGAAACAAATCCCTCAACCAAGTTCTGTTACCCACAGAACTTGAAACCTGTTCTAGCTCTCCCAGCTAGAACACAACTGGAGAATCCTCTCCCTTCCTCCACACACGGAGGGAAACTGTTAATGACAACCTGTCACTAACAACACCAGAGATCACCGATCTCTCTTCCTCTGTAACTCAGAGGGAAACTGGAGTAGTACTCCCTTCCTCCACACACCGGAGGGAAACCAATTCAAATCAGAATGGAAGAACAAAAATAAACGAAAGCAAAATAGAAACAAAAACCAATGAGGAAGAAATCGGTTCTGAAACCCAATACAAATGTAGCTTCAAATGAAGCAATTCATCAATCCACACACACTCTCTTTCTCTCGAACAAACTCCTCTCAGATATGGAACTCTCTGCTCTTTTTCTTTTCTGGATCGTGGAGACTCTCACCAATGGCTTCTGCCTTTTCTTTTCACGATCAAGCTTCTACTGAAGGATGAAGCTCTATATTTATAGCAGATAAAGGCGTGTGGCTGCCAGGTTCCCGCCCATGCACTTTTGGCCAGATCATTTGAATTTTGACCACATGGCAGCATCCTGACAAGGTTGCCATCCACGTGTCATGCGCCTGTTGTCTTGGATCACGTGTCAGGTGCCAACCTCGATTCACGTGCCCAATCATCAGCCTGAATCGCCTGCGGACAGACAGATGGAATGTATAGACTTAGTTAGTTCAGGCTTTCAACATGAATGTATATACTTCAGAAACACAACTGAGTAAGTGTGCACACCGTGAGAGAGTGTATAGACTTAATGAATAAACGCATGTATAGACTTTACCAGGGTATGCACAATGCAATGCGTTGACGCTACACTACGTGCCTATGCACTGCGTTGACGCAGTGCAATGTGTCTTTGAAAGCTATAAACAGCAAGGCATGCTGTACAGACTTCAGACAGCATGCATCAGATGACTCTGTATGGACTTGAAGACCCTTAGCCAATGTATAGACCTCTAGAGGAGACAAATGTGTAGACTTCACATTGCTCAGCCACTGTGTAGACTTCACAAAGCCTAACCAGTGT